>JABXWE010063801.1:0-10678 GCA_014611495.1 Limonius californicus
GAAAATAATCTAACTCATTCTATTGTTACAAAAATTCGAGTATATTTAAGAAATTTTGAATGCATATTTCATGAGTATTGTGGTATAGGTAAATTTTGATTAATTTTAGTGTATATTTGCTAAGCTTATGGTTATAGAAATTAGAGAACATTTTATATTAACAGAAACATAAATTAACCACAAATACATACACAAAATATATTAATTCTAGTGAAACAAGTGTTTAAACTGCTATAAACTATGAGCGCTAAATAATTCCACGAAAATTAAAAATATACCAGTGACTAGAAAATATCAAAATGTGCTATAAGGATTGGTTTTGTATATCGTACTGTATGTATCTCCACATCTATTATTAATTTTAACCAATACCTAATTTTTCTGAAAAGGTCCTATGCAATCTTATGGAATTTTTAAACCATTAAGATTGGAAACAGACACTAAATCAAAGAATACTTTGTACTTATAGTTAAAAAATCTTGTAGGGCATTATAACTTAACAACTGCACACAAATAAATCTTTTATAGGAAAGAATTTTCTAAAAAAATTGTAATCCTTGTTCCATAATTAACTATTAATAGAAGAGAAAATGTTTCTCCAAACTGTTTACCATTTCTATATACAAGAATATTACTAATCTTCATATTCACCAATAAATATTTTGTATTTTCACTAGAAACCGTCACTGTCTAAAAAGTTAATTGAATTTTTATAACAAAATTATTGCATTAAAACTTAAAATGTTATGGTCTAAATTACGATTTTATGCTTCCATTCACAATCATTTTGATTATATTGGTACTCATCTTCGATTTTATGATTATGTTTTGGGCACTATTTTAATAGCATTTATATGTTTTGATTTATTGTTAAAAAGGAATATAATTTGTTAACTACTTTAATTCGCCATCAAATACAGTTACAGCACTCAAGCATGTGTGATGCAAATTATCATTTCAAATTAACTACCGGTTGACTAACTTCCACTTCGAGCTAGAGCAAGTAGAGAAATTCTTGTTAATTACCAGCAGGTGATAGAAAGGAAATAAACTGGAGGTCTATTTAATGACAAATACAATTAAATTAATTCTATTGCGATTCGCTTATCTTTTACTAGATATTGTGCTCTACTATCTATGTATCTACTATCTCTATTTCTTGCATTTCAGATCTACGGTTATTTAATTACTTGTGGAATATACTCCAATGGACCTTCTTCAATACTTTATATATATATATACAGGGTGATTCAAAACGTGTGGTCCAAACTTAAGGGTGTAATATGGGATGCTAAACGAAGCAAAAAATGTTAACAAACCCATGTCTTATTTCCAACTGTTCAAATGTTGGGTGGTCAGGCTGTCGCCGGTGAGGATACCTTCTCCGATATTCTACCACAGCTGCAGGAGCATTCCCGCTGCAATAGCCATATACAAAATGCATAAACAATGTTAGACTCTTAATTAAGATATCTTCCTCTTGTTGAATATCCAAAATAAACAAATCCATAAACTGTTTAACTAACACAAAATCAAATGAAATTTGCACCAATCTTCTGCAAATCTCAGGGTCGCTGTTATAATCTGGGTAAAACTGTGTAGACTCAAATGGCTGGTAACAAAATGCAAAGACACATAAAAGAAAAAACATGGGGAAAATCAAAGCAATTAACATACATGAATTCTTTAGCAAAATTCATTTCAACATTATAAGTGCCTTCCCATAAACAATACAAATGGCATTTAAATTTATTAAACAATAGGAAACATTTTAAAATGTCAAAATCCACTTTTTCAGTTTTTATTACATTTGTTTTATCTTCCAAAGTCACCTTATTATGTTCATATGGTTGATAACTTGGCCTTGGTAGAAATCTCGCGCCGTCTTGATTTTTGAATCTGCTCGCTTCGGCGCAACAGGTATTGCGATACACGACCAATTCACATAAATTTCTGTTTTAAGCACGTTGTTCAGGAATTCGTTGAACCATTAAGTAGTAGAATTTTCTTAGCTGGATCCAAATCTCCTCCAACACGTAAGTAACTTTAGTTGTCAATCTTGTAATATTCCATAAATTGTTCATAAAACTTGTATGATATTTAATTGATAACCTGCAAAATTTTTTCGAGGAAAATTCCTTGCAGTGGACTTTCTTCTTCTTAATTAAATTCCATTTAACGAAACACTTTTACTTATTTTAATATATTAATGTTGATATTTATTTATGTTTAATTAAACCTTGTAGATTTAAAGTTTTGATCAACTGACATTGAAGTTTTTGCTACGTTGTCAAAACAAATCTTCGACCAGCCAACAAACAGCTGAAGAGCGATGCTACAAATGAAAAACCGTAGCCAATTCAATTATCCAATGAAACTCGTATTTTTCGGAAATTTTCAGATAATCTCGACCGTAAGAAAGATGAAAACACTTTTAGGATGCAATTAAACATTCACACAATGTTTTATTATCAAAACACTTGAATAATTATACAAACTGTATAAATTTGTGGAGCTGCGGAAAAGCGTGCTTTCAGCTCAAAGATTTTTTTAGCACCTGAACTTGTTTTTAAGATAAAATCTTTCGATTTTGGGCGGGTGGCTTAACAAAATCTTACAAACAAACAAAATCTTATGCGTCCCCAAAAGACTCCGCCAATCAGAACAAAGCATTAAATTAAAATTCCTAACAAATATCTATAAAGTATAATAACATTCTTGTCAATTTATGTACAATAAAATGAAATTTACTATTGTTTCAATAAAATGACAGTTTAGTATATAGCTGTCAAAATGATTAGAATTTTAACTCACAGTTCAATAATTACAGCTCAAGAACGCACAAGTATAAACCAAAACAACCAGCTTTCCTACCTAGGATTCAGGTTACAAAGTTTATGATCCCAAACCAAACTGCGGCAACAATCAATTATACCATATTTGATTTAAATGTTATTAAACAACTTATTTTTTTATAAGGTAGCTCAATATAGCTTCTATAATTTAGCAATAAGTTAATATATTTCAATTAAAGCATGTTGTAACACAGAAATATATATATATATATATATATAAAATGCGGTAGCTATACAGCATACTGGCGCCTTCCGGTGCCATTACGCCAAAGTTTACTACCAATGTTCTTGTAGTCCTCTTGCTTCCATCATCTGACGGATTCCTTCATTCCATAATCTTCTTTCCTTCAATAATTAAAGTTAGTAAATAACAGCTTTTAAATTTTTTTGAAGTGTTGTTTTACTGCAATAGTTGGAAGCCTGTTGTTATTGCAAAAGGAATTTAGGATAAAATTAACGTCGTGATATTAAACTATAATAATTTTCAAGTTAGCCTAAATGGTGTGAAGTCATTTAAATAAACACTCATCAGTACACCGTATTTATGTTGTAAAACTGTCATCGTTTTCTTTTTGAAGAACATCCAATAAAAGCAGCTTTTATGGTGCTTACTTAAAACAAATTTGAACAAGAAAAAATGCACGTTTTAAGCGTTTTAAACTGAGGTTATTTTTGCTATTCCAAGGTCATTTACCTTATAAACGATTTATAGAAAAATTTAAGTCAAACTAGAAGTCTATAACATTTTAATTGCATCTTTGAATGGGGAGCTCTACTTTACAAAAGTATTGGGATGACTATGTTATCAGCATGCTACAAAAATAAATTAAGACATTCTCGTCAAAACTGTCCAATTGCTTTTCTAATCAGAACCGGACTTGGACAGCGGACGTTAATAAATTACGTTAATGAACTTGATATTGATAAAACCGCTTATACACTTTTACTTTACCACTTACAGGAATGGCATCTTACTAGACGAGCTACCTGCTAGTAAAACTATCGTTTTTGTTGTTAATTGAAGGAAACCTGTAGTATAATTACCATTTTTATGTTCCCATATACAAAATGTATGTATAAGTTTATACATTTGATGTATAACGCAGTTAAAAGATAAAATTTGCGAAAACACCAATTACACAAAAACCACCGTTTTATTCTTGCACATAGAAGATATATTTAAAAAAATTCATCTGAAGCCCTTTCTATCATGAAATAGTCATCAATACTAAAAAATTACTTATACATTTAATAATAAGACACTGTCAGAGAGTTTTTTATATACACTACGTGCTCTTAGATAAAACTACAAACCTTAGAGATGTTTTAGGAATATCTATAGAAATAGCTATTTTGACCTCCAGAAATTTAAAGTATGTAATTGGATGGTCATTAATTAAATAAGAAATACACAGATACAATGAAACTTGTGCTTGCGGAAATCAATAAAATTCCTTTACGTACCTGTTCTTTGCAGGTTTTATTTTGTTCAGGCGGAAACCCCCTTAAACAGGAAATGAAATACATCATGCGATTGAGAACTTTCAATTTTTTAAAGTTATCATTTAGTCAGTAGATTCTGCTACACATACTGATACAAATTGGAAGGTTTTTCTGATCTCTGTGTAGTTAAAGTAATCTGAGTTTTAAGTTATCTGATTGCTTGCTGAAACTTAAGGCTTTTTGTAATTGTGTGATTGTCACAAAAATTGGTAGTAAAAATAAAAGTATTGGGCTCCCATTTTCTTGTTTCTTTTGAACAACAGTTAATATTTTTTCAGAATACGTTCTGACTTAATAAGTTAATTAACAGGTGCGTTATCAATGTTCTCAAGATTCACAATGCCTTTAGCCAATCAAAAAATGTCTCCATGGAACTCCCACATAACCTTACATCCAGTCACAAATAAGAAAGCAGATTCGTTCTACCGTATCTGTCGCTTCATTATTTTACGGCTCACTGCCTTTTTTTACAATTATGGTGTTTTTACAACAGCAATCCTGTTGTAGTCTGTTTAGATACAAATCGTCAAGTATGAAATTAATAATTCACAGAAATCGTCTATATGTTAAACGTGGCGAATATCAAGGCTACCGACAATGTGTACGTGAAGCGCAGCCACCAAAACCTATTGGGGGGAGGTCAAAATTGCTGTCAGTGGGTGCTTTTCATTTTCTCGGTATCGCCTCCCCCCTCGCATCTATCTGGAATTTTCTGCTCTTTTATAATTCGCCCAATGGAAGTGTTGTGGGGCGTCCGGAAATACCCCATACAATCACAATAAAATCAAAAGTTTTGAATATTGAGTAGGTGTGGAAATTCGAAAAATTTAAGATTGCCGGGGGATAGGGACATTTTGGTTTATTATCGGTTTTGTAAAACCGAACAGGCGGATCGGAAGTTCTTGCCGAGTGCTTTTCGGAAATTTTATTTTTCGTTATCTTCTCATAACATTATTGACTTGTTTCATATATATTATTAAAAGGGTTTAGCATCTTGCCAAATGTTCTTTAATCATATGAGTATTCCTTCCCTGGTTATAAATTCACCGAGTGCGCAGCACGAGGCTAGTTTCCAGACAACGACTGTGCATAAAGTGTTTCGGTTGAAATATTCTACTTTGGAAGAAAGAAAAAAGTTATTTAAATAATTTTCAAAAAATTTAATTTGCAGTATAGTACTGCGTACTTCGTCTTCATTGCGTTAGCATATTAAATATAAATAAGGTTTGCAAGCCGATGCGTATAATTTAAAATTTTTGTAAATTTTCCGAAAGAAACAGTTCCTTTAAGAAATTTTGATAAAATATCGAGCCTTTTTTAGGTTTAATGTTTAATTCAAAATAATCACATGAAATTTGATAAAAGAACTCACATAGGTGGGTTTCGTATATCTATTCCCAAGGAACACCTTTAATTAAATATTGATATGTTATGATACCCAATGAAGTTTATTTCGCAATACCAATAGATATCAATGCAATTCGAGCAATATAAATATAAATATATTCATCATCATCATCATCATAATCGATTATGTTTGGAAAAAAAGGGGGAATGTTGCTTTACTTGCACCCGTAATAAAGATGATTTTCCTTTTATATGTAAAAAAATTATTACAATATTATCACATAAGTTATTGAAACAACGCGAAGTACACACTTCAAATATAAACTTTAAACTCTTAAACTCTTATCTCAGGGTTTATAATATAAATTTTGGTATCTTTTGTATAACCTTTAAATTCATGTGCTGGTTAACTGAACAAGGCAAAGGATACAAAGTATCTTATAAAATATGGATGCAACAAAGAAATGAATTAAATGTTATCGAATTATGTTTCTTTCTTGTAAAACGTTAAACAACTTTAACAATTAAATGATAAACTTGTATCAAATAAATGGTAAGATCTAATTTTACAAAGCACTTTAAAAGGGAACAACCTGTTCACATATAAGCACTTGTTTATTTCCTTCTGGTGTTGATAAAATTCACTAGATGATATTAGGAAGGCACTCCTGCGCCCTATTGATCTTGAAGCTCAAAACTAAAGTACATCACTTTTCTAAGTTCCTCGTAGAAAAACTTTGGACTGAGTATCTTCGTATTCGTAAAATCGTTTCACAAGGTAATTTAACCCAAATATAATTTACTGCTTATTACTTTAGATATTCAAATATACCAATGAACTCATAACTGCCTTGCACCTTCATATTTTCCTTTTAAATTGTTAACTCCAAACTTGCGTCACTTTTCAAGTTGTTGTTGATTCAATGTTACTTATTTGTTTTAATTTATTTGAAATTAAATTTGATTGCTATTCCAGTTGCAGTTTCAAAATATGACGCGAATATCTCCCAAATAATTAACAGGTATAAAACTTTTATCCAATTTGTAGATGATTCCTGACCTTGAAGTTTGTTTAAACGTCTAACAAACAAAACAATTCAGGTCTACTGATCCTATTTTGATACTCCGCCTTAAATTCTTGATTTTAGGCTTATATACCGAATTTTATCAATTTTTCACACAGATAAGTAACAAATAGCGCTGATTTGAACCTGAACACTTATTAACATAGTTTTATTCAAACAGGATGCAATAAACACACACAATTACAATTTTAATTGACTCGCCAGACGAGTGTCTGTTCACGTTGAGATTTTTATGGCAAGTCTTCGTTGATTTGTTCTTTTTTTAAACTAATAACCATGAAAACATCATAATACAAACAAAAGTAAGTACATTTTACAAAAGACATGTGATTTCCTAAACCAATGGGAAAGCAGAATGAAATTGTCACAAATTAACCAAATCTTAAATATTTAAATAACGTTCTAAAAGTATTATTTACATAAAAACTGAAAATATAGCCATATTGCTTATTTAAAAAGGAATTTTTGACGCCCCACACGACTGGACAATTATTTTTTTTTAATTCATATTAAGTTTAAACATGTATTCATTTTAACTTTAAATTAATAATATTACAATTAATGACTATCAAAATCATATAAAAATGTTCTTCACAACTATATCCAAATATTACTCACAAATACCATACAATTGAAAGGTCCATTTTCCTCCAAAATTGCATTGACAGTTGTCGAACATAATACACAAATCTCATATCTTATTGTTTTCCAGGTGAAAAACTCACAGTCAAATTTGATAAATAGCTCTAACACCTTCATACAATTATTACGATTACGAACAAGTAAAACCAAACAAAGAATTCAAAGGCTACAGACCAGATCAACCCCAAAGAAAATCAACGGAGATGAGAAACACTAAGTGAACATGATCTTTACTTGGTTTTAGCAATTTATTTTTCAAGTTTAAAACATCAAATAGCTTTAAGTTATCTCCATAAGTTAATTTTCTCTTAGATAATCTAAATCAAGGTTCATATAACACAGTATATTATATTACTGTATGAAAACATAGGTAGCTCAGACAGAAAGCTTTAAACAGAGAAATGCAGCAGCAATTGTTTTCTTATAAATTAGACTAGTAATTTACAAATTAAATTAATTTACAGTTCTAGCATATGCTAAAAATCTTTTATATAAAAGATTTCGTTTTAACGTACAGCACGCCATTGACTAATTATTAGTTTGTTAGATATTGGTAAAAGGAAAATTTCTTATTTTAATATATAGAGTATTACATTTGGTTTGAAAAATAGCAGTATCAATGGCGATATCAAAGAAATTAATTTAAATCTATATATGTCCATAGCTTTCCTAGTAGTAGTAGTAATTCAGTAGTAATTTCAGATTCATCGGAATATGTATTCCCGAAGTTATCAAGATTAATGCTGAAACAGTGAAAGCAGAAATCGATGAAGTAGTTTACAGTTTGGCATCGTTGAGTGTCATAAAATCCCATTGGTTTTTGAAACAACTTTTTTAAGTGTCAATATTTATGCTTTTAAACGAGGAAAAAAATAGTCCATAAAATTTTTGTACTGATAATTGTCAGTGAATTCACATTTATTGGTGTAAAAAAAACGAAAAGTTAAAACATTGTTGGTCAATCATTATGGTTTGACATGTGAGTTGAATAGTCAGTAAAATTACATTTTATGACCAATAAAGTTCAGATTGTTGAGACATTAAATTGACTTTTTCTGGAGTCCGCAAAATTTTCATTTACGAAAATAGCCTTCTTCTACTGCCGTTTGAAGGAGTCTTTGATTTCTATATTCATATGATTTAGGAAAAGGAAAAGTATTTTCCGCACTAGTGCGGAAATGTAAGTCATTTATTAGTGTAACAAGAAAATTTATTTATTATAAATATTAACAGTGAAATTTTTACTTTTTTAAATTAAAACGTCAGGAGATTTTTTTGAGAAGCGAAAGCTCTTTATATTAACTACCTGTATTTGACCAAGTAGCCACTTGAGGTTTGTTTACTACTGAGTTCTCAATATATCCCTCTGCGACGTTCGATGTCACCATGCCTTTTAAGATTACTAACATCTGCTCCTGCATCAGTTAGTATTGTAGCAGATGATCTTAAGCAATGCCCGATATAGTTCTAAGGATTCGGCAATTTTAAAAATTAAGGAATTGATGCATCTATACCACCACAATTCATTCTCGTAGCAAATTAATACTTAACCACTATCTTATTCAGCTTACTCTGCTGCTGCATAATCCACATCACTCGTTTCATAGACAAAGGAACATTTCTAGAATGAAACAAAAAAAATGGGAGAAGAGTAACAAATGTACAGTTAACTATTTTTCTGTGCATATGCTGCAACGCATTCACGCAGTTTCGGGAGAAAGCACGGGCCTACTAGCCGCATGCCTACGCCGCCGCTGGTTAATATATTGCATCCTCAAATTTTTATTTTAACAGGGCCCCTAATTCTCAAAAGATTAAGAAAAAAGCCGATTATAACAAAATTTCCAACACATTGTGAGATTGGAAACTGGAATGTATTATGTACAAATCCTGAATTACGGTATTTAATCAAAGCTTTTGAATCCCAGAACTGAACACCGGTATTCTTTTCTACTACTTGCTTTTGCTCAGAAGGATTAGAATCCCTTCTGGTTCTAAGACTACCGGCAAATGTTCCAAGATGCAAGACGGACCAGGCATTTCTCATACATGTTTTCTTAGGTTGATATATGAAGTTATTCGGGACACACCATAGCTTTACTACTACCATCGACAAGATGATGATGACAAAACAAGCCGTGTAAGGACAATAGGCATCACGCCTTAAGACGAAACTAAAATTAAAGATGGTTCGTGAAATCACAACCTGTGATTTTATTACAGCGATTTGTTTATCACAGGAACTGCTTGTGTCTGATGTCAAAAACACAATAATAGTGATTGTTACCGATGGGACGGTGGGTGCAGTTTCGTACCTTGCACGAATCTCTGTAACTGCGTAATCACTGGTTTACCCGAAGATCTGCACTGATCATAACGCCAAACTGTTATTTTGCATTTTCATAACGCCAACTATCAATCTGTTTCCCTAACACCAGCGGTGATAATAAAACCAACTGTCGACCTGTGCTCATAACGCCAACACTGTGATCATGGACGTCTAATCATAACGTTAACCGTAATCAAAACGTCAAATGCTTATTTTGAGTTTCCATAACGCCAATCAATCATAAAACCTAATACTTTCAGAACAATATTTTACTTTATTTTTACAAAGCTATATATTTGCATTTATGTTGTAACTATATGTATAGGTATACTGTTCTGTTGGTCCCCTGTCCGGTAGATATACGGCATGATAACAAGCAAACGACCCAAATCAAGAAACACATTTAAGAGGAAAATTCTTGGCCCTACACAGTCGGGAGTCAGCAACCAAAGTTAAGAATAACAAAGCGTCCCAATAGTGCACAACAAGCTCACTTAGCTCTTTATTTGGCATTTACATTATTCTTCAAATCCTGACTAGTCATATGGCTGGTTGTGATCAGTTGGCGTTATGATCACGATTAGCTTTATGGGTAGACATTAATAGTTGTCTCTATGATCACAGTTGGCATTATGATCACTGTTGGCGTTATGAACACAGGTCGACAATTGGCTTTATAATCACGCTTGGCGTTATGAACACCGGTTGATAGTTGGCGTTATGATAACGGTTGGCGTATGAACACGGGTCGACAGTTGGCGTTATGATCACGGTTGGCCTTCTGAACGGGGGTGGATGGTTGGCGTTATGATCACGGTTGGTGTTATGAAGACAGGTCGACAATTGGCTTTATAATCACGCTTGCGTTATGAACACCGGTTGATAGTTGGCGTTATGATAACGGTTGGCGTATGAAC
>JABXWE010063803.1:0-12438 GCA_014611495.1 Limonius californicus
CTACCGCCGTCGCCATCTCTAGATTTCTGGAAGAACACATATTTCTCGTGTATGGAACACCGAATACCATTATCTGCGATAATGGAGTTCAATTCCGTTCTAGAGAATTTACTCACCTGTGTCAACAATACTCCGTACGAATTCGTTTCACCCCTTACTACCATGCTCAAGCTAATCCCGTTGAAAGAGTGAACCAGAATATCAAAATCATGTTGTCCGCTTATGTGACCGATAACCATAAGAATTGGGCCCAGTTACTCCCCAAAGTGGCTTGTGCGTTACGCACCTCTCATCATGAAGCCATCGGAACCACCCCCTTCTTCGCTAACTTCGGGAGAGAACATATTATCTCTGGCAAACAACATGAAGAATTCCTCGCCCCTACAACAGAAAGAGCTGAGCCTTTGAATCGTGAACGTGAGTTTAAGAACTTATTATTATTATTATTTTGTGCTTATAAACTGCTAATAATGCGTTTTTTTTTATGCTTATAAATTGCAATAATGTGACGTGATTTCCGCTATAGAAAACCATTAAATGCATGCAATTAGTACAGTTTTATATGGAAAACGAAGAATCTCGACGTGTATTGAGCTAGAAATAACTTAAACTACTAATAATGTGTTTTTTGTGCTTATAAACTGTTAATAATGCGATATTTGATACTTCTAAATTGCAATAATATAACGTGATTTTCGCTATAGAAAACCACTAAATGCAAACAATTAGTACAGTTTTATATGTAAACCGAAGAATCTCGACGTGTATTGAGCTAGAAATAACATTAAACTACTAATAATGTGTTTTTTGTGCTTATAAACTGCTAATAATGCGTTTTTTGATGCTTCCAAATTGCAATAATATAACCTGATTTTCGCTGTAGAAAACCATTAAATGCAAGCAATTAGTACAGTTTTATATAGAAAACGAAGAATCTCGACGTGTATTGAGCTAGAAATAACATTAAACTACTAATAATGGTTTTTTTGTGCTTGCAAGCTGCTAATAATGCGTTTTTTGATGCTTCTAAATTGCAATAATGTAATCTGATTTCCGCTATAGAAAACCACTAGATGCAAGCAATTAGTACAGTTTTATATGGAAAACGAAGAATCTCGACGTGTATTGAGCTGGAAATAACATTACACTACTAATAATCTGTTTTTTGTGCTTATAAACTGCTAATAATGCGTTTTGTGATGCTTCTAAATTGCAATAATATAACGTGATTTCCGCTATAGAAAACCACTAAATGGAAGCAATTAGTACAGTTTTATATGGAAAACGAAGAATCTCGACGTATATTGAGCTGGATATACCATTAAACTACTAATAATGTGTTTTTTGTGCTTATAAACTGCTAATAATGCGTTTTTTGACGTTTCTACATTGCAATAATATAACGTGATTTCCGCTATAGAAAACCACTAAATGCAATCAATTAGTACAGTTTTATACGAAAAACGAAGAGTCTCGACGTGTATTGAGCTAGAAATAACATTAAACTACTAATAATGTGTTTTTTGTGCTTATAAAATGCTAATAATGCGTTTTTTGATGCTTCTAAATTGCAATAATATAACGTGATTTCCGCTATATAAAACCACTACATGCAAGCAATTAGTGCAGTTTTATATGGAAAACGAAGAATCTCGGCGTGTATTGAGCTAGAAATAACATTAATAATAAATTATGATACAACTCTGACAATAATAATTAAGAAACACAGAGCTCCACATTTAATTAGTAATTCATAGTGTTGTACTAAATACACAACTTTAATAATGAATAAGAATTCGAAGCACACAATTTGATTATAATAATTTAGAAGCACGCAGCTGAACATTTATTGAAGCATATAAAGGTACATAATAATTAGTTAGGGACACACATGTTCGATAATAAATTAGAAGATAGATTTCGAAAATGAATGCTGGCACACATCGTCTTACTCTGAATTGTGATACGCATTTACTACTACACCATATTAATTTTTGATTTACATAACAATATCAACACGTTTACATTACGATGTATTAACAGCCGCTTATAACACTAAATGTATAATCTAGTACCTAAGAAAATATACAGGTAAATTGATATAATTTTAAAGCAATGAATTTTTAAGAGTAAAATCAAAATGCACGCCGTAGCTAGGAGAAGGCAATTTGAACTTCTACCTTTCGTTTTACGTTATTTGCATATCTGATTATCTTTCACATAAATGCCATTAAGTAAGATTTATTAGAGAGATCACATAGCTCACTGAATCGCAGGTCTTATTCTCTGAATCCGATCCGATATCTTAGCCATTTTTTCAATAGGTTTGCGAGGTATACCTTAAACCTTAAACATGTTGCCCACACTTTGGAATAATGATAAGCAGCTGTAACGAAGTATTGGCCACTCTCCATCATTTTTTTTAAAGCATCCATTTCAAATAGAACGTAACAGCTGCCTCTAATGCGCTAAGTTAAGTTGCTTACTTTTGAAATTCAAAGTCCGCTTTTTTGATAAGGATTGTCTCACTTTTGGAAAAAACAGCTTAGACGCAATTCAACATTACTATATTTCCCTACATGAAAGAAATCCAATAACTTTCAACAATTTCTATTTGATGTATTACGCAAATTTTACTTGTTATTACATTATGCGTTCATAAATCAATACCGACCGTAGCATTACCACACTTAATATAATGAGGAGCATCTGAATAGATGATAAGTTATATGTGGGCAATTAAACTGGAGTTTGACTAATTGGAGTAATTCTGGCAGTCACCCTTGAAGAGATGTTTATCAATTAATTAATATGTGTATTATACGAACATCAGTGCAGGAAGCTTTCCAGATGTGTCTTCAACCAAACATCAGACATTATTGATAACTGATAAGTTTAATGTTACTCCTATTTAGTTATACAATTCTATTAACATAACGTTCGTTAATTACAATATTGTCCTTATTCATCTTCTTGGTGAAACGATTGTCTCGTCTCTTAAGCCAACTTAAAGTACTTCTTTTATGCATCGTTGTTGGTTACTTTTTTGATTCGAGTTTTTATTGTTTCGGTGGATATTTTTTTGTGAATTGTTTTTAAATAATCTGCCATTTGTGTTTTTTAGGGGAAATTATAATACTTATGGTTTCTTCTAAATTCATCTATTTTGACATTACCAGTTTTCTGTGGCACATATTTTCTTTATAAACTGCTATCTTAAATGTTTGTTATATAAATTCGTACTACCACAGTTTTAATTATGTTGAGTTTACTATAAATTATCAGTTCAGACCAATATTAAATTCGTAAGAAGTTACAGCTAACGGTAGTGATGTTAGTCAGGCTTTCGCGCGTTTTTGGTTATCTTTGGTATGTGTTTTCATTCGCTAGCACCTCCTAGAATTCTCAAGGCAGATAAGATGCACTTTTCGATACATTTTCAGGAATATGTTCTGAGTTTTGCGTCCGGTCTGTTTTGAGAATTGGCTCTCAGTGGCATGTTTTTCTATTTGAACGAATAAGTCTTGGCTAATTGCTTAGGGCGAAGAGACGTTTTGTGCTCAATGAAAATGGGGTGAGGTTGTAATTGCTCCTGTAATTAAGCTTTAGTACCGCAATTAAACTAGACGATAGAGTTTGATTAAATATGAACAAGAACTAATAATTTAGCTGAGAATACCGTGAACTTGCTCTTATTGTTTCATACGAATACAAACAACCCTGTTACCCTCTTAATGTTTCCGTGAATATTCGCCGTTCCAACAAAAACTCTGTGCCTCAGTTTATCGTTTTTGGTTTTTAAAATAGCCAATGCGTCGCCATTTCTTCATTGTTCCGGAAAAGTGTTTATTGTGGAACCTGACCACCCCTGACGCAAAACAACCCAAAACCGCTTCAGCAGTAGAAGAGAATTTCATGAAGTAGGTAAGTTTTCTCTACCAAATGTAATACTTTCACTTTAAAGTTTCAGTAAGCCTCTATTCCTGACCAGTGTCGCTCTAAACACAATTCTTACTGTTTGTCCTGAATAAAGTGATCACGAGAGCTGATCGAATCAAAGTAATAGATTAACTGCTACGAGTCAGACGTAAGAAGGTTATTATTGGATGTTTCTTTCTTTTAAATCCAATTAACTAAATTACATTTCGATAATCATGAAAACATATTTAGTGAAATAGAATTGAGGTGTAAACAACATCACGTGTGTATCAGCAGTCAGATGGTCGCAGCACGTTCTGTAAATGATTCTCTAAAAACAACGTTTGTTGCAGTCTCATTTTCTTAGTCCTTTTTCGGCCATTGTTGATTTTTTTTATTCGTTTTCGCAACTTAAGGCTGGGCTTCCTCTTTTTCTTCTGCCAAAGTTGTCCATTCGGTAACTTTTCTTGGCCAACATTCTTGCATTCTCTTGTGTCCATACCATTGTAGTGATCTGTTTTCTAAGGTTTTGGTAATGGATTGTTCTACTACCAGTTTTCTCTAGATCTCCTCTGTTCTTATTCTGGTCTAGCTCTACTGTCGTATTTTATTTCTACTAGTCGGTGTTTACATTTAAAAAATATATATACAGGGTCTTAATAAATTGAATTGAAACCCATTAATGATAGAGAACCCATCATTGTACGCAGCATAAAATATATTCATTAATATAGATGTATTTATCGCATTTATTACTGTTAAAATGGTAAACTTACAAAGAGGATTTCAGATTGTGACAAAGTTACCGGACACGCATAACAAGTTTTCTAAATCCTAACTCCGTGATGCAATAGTTTGCTTTATTATGCAGCAAAATTACTTGAAGATGTAAAATAAATTCTAGTAGGTATCGAGAAGGGGCCCCGGTGGTCTAGTGCGGGAACGCATTGCCACTCGAGGCCACAGTGAAATGCAGTCAATTCGCTGGACGATCGCGTCTCAGCTGGAGCGACCGCATTTCGCTTAGTTAAGTTTAGGGTGCATGTTGCATGAATGGTTAGTGTGTAAGAGACGCCTGCACCCCCTGAAGTAATGCGAAAGCGGTTCCGATGGGGGGACGGTACTAAGTATGAATGAATGAGAGAGAAAAAGTAGGTGTCGAGAAAATCTCTACTGCTAGTGGAAGCAGCATAAAACATTTTTGCTGATTTTACAGAACGTCGAAAAAGTAAGATATACAATGTATTCTCCAAAGGCGTATAGGAAGGGAGAAACTCTACGTTCATGCGATTTAAGCAGTATTTACAGGTAAACTATACTTTCGTTTTATACCCATGAAAAATTAATTTATATCTTTAAATAAAGAATTCTCAAAATTGTGTTTATTAATTTGTTTGAATCGTAACTAGTTCTAGGTTTTGCTATTTACATTTTCATAAACTGTATGGACAGCATACAATTCAATAAACAATAACCTCGAATGTTGTTTATCTTTTCGTAGCTTGTATTATTTTTGCTTTTTCGGGATTTTTTTTTATAAGTTCTATTAAGTTTGTGTAGAATGACTAGCGTTAAGAGATTTTAGGTGGTACACGTGGTAAAACATTTACGTCTTTGCACTCTGTGATCATTGATGAACCCTAGAAAGTGCTCGCTTGCGCATCGACTTGAATAGTTATTTTGTACAAAATTCTGTGCCGTGTCATACAGGCCTTAGCCACTGATGTAGTTATAAAATTAGATATTTTACTACTCTTTCAACTTTTTTTTAACTGTTTGTTAATTATGGTTACATGTGGGCAGATACTGTGTCTAGTAAACCGTTTTTGTGTCGGTTTGCCTTTGGCAAATGTGGAGTAATATTTTTATATATTTTCTGTCCTTAGAATGTCAGCACTGCGTACAAGAGGTATAACGAGCATCTCTTCTTAACTTCGTAGTATCTGGAAACTACGTTTTCATTTCATTTGTCAGAATCTGTGAGGTGTGATTTCAAGAGTAGGTAATATGAAGGAACCTCTACTAGGTCATGAAAACCAACCCACCAATAAACTAACGATCAAATCAAACACAGCAAGAACACTGAAAAGGAAGTGGCCGCGGGCCCTGATCCAATCACTAGAAAAGGATTAACTGATGCGAATCAGATGGAAGAGGAGTATCGTTAGATGTGTTCTCACATCAAATGCAATTAATTTTATTACGTTTTGACATTAATTGAAATACGTTTAGTGAAATATCAGTGCTATTTATATACAACGGTTTTTTCCATGGCATGATAAGATACTTAAAAAAGTATATCGAGGACGTCAAGATGAAGCTAGGCAATATTACCAATATTTTGGTTGTATTCTTGTTACCGTAGTAATCTATGTTTAAAACAGCTTTAAAACTTTGTGTTTCTTACTTTATGTATTTTTAATATACGAAAACAATAAAATACTAATTGATCTAGTTACACACCAAATATATCCGACAATCTGAATAAATTATTTCATTCAGTTGGCTGTCTGCGTGTACAATTTTTAACGCATTGATGTTTTAAAGGAACGTTCTGCCTGGTTTTTAAAACACTATAAAATATTAGACCATGGGCAGCATTTGCTCGTGACTGATAATTGTGACAGTAAATGTTTTTTAACGATTTCTATTATTATTATTATTAATTCGTATAGCTATGGTAGAACCTCGTGGTAGAGTTATCAGCGCCCTGACGTGGTATAACGACCTGTATTAAAGGAAGTTCTATAATTAACATTGCTATTATTTATAATATGAGTAACTGTTTTAACAATTTTATTAAGAAACTTGTAAGCTATGTCTAAATATTCCATATTTTCGGGTACGACTAGGCCCAGCGGTGTGATTGCCGTGGAGAATGGCTTGGTAATGCGCAGTGGCAGTGTTTGGCGCACCAATATCACGGACATACAGGGTAAAGCTGTAAACTAATTTTTCTGATTTCTGATCCGATATAGTGACTAAATACGAATATGCCCTGTATATATAATGCATACGTAAAATTCCAGTTGGTAGAGACACATGATTCAAGGTAACGAAGAGCTGAGACAGTCGGAAATAGTAACAGCGAAAACTAAGGAGGAGTTACAATATAAGGCTAATAGGGCGTTAAGAAATGTAGAAATATGGCTAGCAGAAAATCAGCTCAACCTGGCACCCTAAAAACGGAAGCTGTTATCCTGGTAGGAAGACGGAAAATAAATATCCCAAGAATAACGGCACAAGGTATAAATGTACAAATAAGGAAGCAATTAAATTCCTTGGAGTATTTATGGGCAGAAACCTGTCTTTTGGTAAACACGTAGAAGAAATCCCAGGGAAAGCTGAATTCAGTTACAGCCCTAAGCAAGTTTATGTAAAAAGTGTTCGAGCTAGTATGTCCCATAACCAACTCAATTAAATTATATGCAGCACATCTGGGGAGACCCGCCCCAAAAGATATGTAATGCCAACGGAATAAGGACAACACAAAGGACGGCGGGAATAAGAGTTTACAGTGTGTATGAAACCAATTCTATGGAGGTGGTTCTGGTAATAGCAGGAATTATACCTATAGAATGGTCGAAGAACGATGTAAGCTGCATAGAGGAAACGGAAAACAGGAGCGAAAACCGAGAGAGAAGGAGAACGCAATGAATAATAAGTAGGAGGAATTCTGGCGTGAGACAGGAAAAGATGCGTGGATGCGCAGATTGATACCTAGTGTAAAGTAATGGTGTGGAAGATAACATGGCTAGGTAAATTGTTACATAACTCAGGCGTTAAGTGGCTGTGGCATATTTAATACCTACCAGAGCGGGATAACAAAAATAGAGACAAATGATTACAGTTTTTGCGGGGAAGTAGATGCTCCAGAACAAACCATCTTTAGTTGTAATAAATTTAGTTCTGCGAGGTGATATAACCCAGATAAATTAGTGAAGAGGATGATAGGAGACCAGAAAGAGTAGCATAAAATTAGCGGGATGATAGAGATCATCATGAAGCAAAGGGAAAAGGAGGAAAGGGATAGGCAAAATGGCAACAGAAGGTAACGGACAAACAGACAGCTACTGTGCTGGAGTCACGAGATAACAGTTTAGCTCGCGAAGAGTAGAGGTGAAGACAGTCGACAACCGTGCTAATGTCCTTAACAGCGTTGCAGGGACTTCGTAAAAAAATTCGACAATATCATAAATGGTTGAACTGTATAGCAATTTAACTTACTTCTTTTACAGGAAAAAGGTTTCTCGTGGTGCTGTTATTTACATTGCTGAATTTTCTCTTGTTACGTATTATGAAGTTTTAGTCTAGCGACATAATGTGATTGTAGTTTCATTTCATTCTTTAACATTTCTTCTGTAAATCAGATTTACCCTAAAAATCCCAGTTGTTTGTTTTCTTTCCTATATTTAAAAATAATTCTCCCTTAATTATTTTCGTTTTTAAATTTTTGTGTAACCATGCAAATAATTGCAGAGAGTTGTAAAATTTACAAAGCGAATGTCGTATACACTCGTCTCGTAAACCTGCTTTTTAAGTAGGTTACATTACAGGTGTAGGCGTTGTAATAATAAGGCAGAGTTTCGAGAATTTAGTTACTCCGAAGCAATTATTTTCCTGGCATTTCAGTGCCTAACATCTACGTCTGAAAACTTTGATGTATAATGAACGTGGAAACTGCCTTGTGCATAACGCCTACTACCACCTCAATTTAATAATGTAATTCATTTAAAACTGTAGATTGTAGTATTACTACCGCTATGTTCAATAGCGTGCAAAATTACAATTTATTCAAATTAGGTATTAATTCAATTTTATATAGATAAATCAGCACGAATTTGTAATTTTTATGCGCCTTATACGAAATGGTGCTGATTAGTAAATGATACATGCCTTGCACACGAAACCACGTAAAGTCCTAAAATTATAAAATGAAAGAATTCGGGAAGTATTTTTGGTATGATAAAATAGTGTGTATTATATTTAAAATACAATTTTTTTGTGATAATATCAGACTTATTTATCGTTTTCCGAAAACGATTACCCAAAGCTGTTATGAAAACTAAAATAGTATTTATTGGAAAAATATATTATATGTATGGTACTATATTTTCTTTCTTAAGGGGTTATTAAAGTAACACAAAATAAGCTTTGATTAGTGTTTTCTATTGCCACCGAAGCTACGTTAATAGGAGACATTTCCAAAGCCCAGTCTAAAAACGCAATGTTTGGAGACGTTACTGTCATCAGTGAAAATAGGGCAAAGTTTACAATTACTTATGCGATTAAGTTTTCCGCACAGTTTTCTTGACAATAAACTCAGATTAAATGTGAATAAGATTTAATAATTTACTAGATAATACGCCGAAGTTTCTTTTGCTGTTTTGAAGGGATAAAAATACCCCGTTACCCTTTAACGTTCCTATAAAGATCGTCGTTCTAACAAAAACTCTGTGCCTAAGTATATTGTTTATGGGTTTACATTGAAAATTAAACATTTAGTTCGCCGTTCTTCCGAAAAAAATCCTTATGGTGAAATCTATCGCAGCGTCTAGTTATTTGTTCTTTGATTTAGCTACCAGTGACGTCATCTTAGCTGCCGTTCTCTTCTTCCTCCATATAGGGCGTCAAACAAGTGAAAACAATCGTTTTTAGCTTTTTCAACTCTATCGCAGTTTAAGATAAAAACTATAAATATATGCAGTTATTAGTGGAGATTATCAGCAGTGACTATTTCAATACAAAGTACTTCGATTTGTGGAAAATAGAAGTAGCCGTATTTTTAGGATGAACCAGTGGGGAAGTATTGACCAAAATACTTGTTAGGTATACACAAATGTTGGGTTAATGGCCAAGGGGCAAAAAGAATAGAAACTATTCGATTTTTAATCGCACATGGCGACTTAAGTCGTGTTTTAAATTGTTTCAATTTGTTTCAAATTGTTTTAAATTGTTTGTTTGTCTTAACTTATTCTGACACATCTGTGATTATTTGTTAACTTATGGTTAATATGTTAGACCTCGAGTACGCGCTTTGGCGTGATTCCAATGTTAGAACTTTGATTTGTAAGTAAGACCTAACCTAACTTTTATAAATTGTTAACATTGGTTCTTGGAATTCCAGAATCCCGATGAAGAAATAAATTATTTCGAAAGTATTTTTAGGAAACAAACTACCTCTGTTGCTAATTGTCTAGTAATTTACTAAATAACTATGTTTGTGTTGTGCGGTCGCATTTATATATAATACCGACTCTGAACCTCGTTTGAAAATTTTACTGTGTAACTGTATAAACCTTTTATTTAGTATATTGTATACCCACAGTTTAATAATTTAGGACTTGTTGTTTTTGTGTATTTTCCTTTTCCTACGCATCTTTGTCATTAATACTCAGGTAAAGGAGGAGGAGGAAGCACAACAAGGTAGGTTTGATTTCCCGTAAGCTGTTGGTCCTCCGCCCATTCACAAGTATTTGTCCGCCTACTTATTTTGACTTAGCCCGTATATGGTAACAATCCACATTTTCTTTCTGTAGTCGTTTTCCGCGAACCCCCCTCCTCCCTATGTTAGTCGAAGAGTAAAATATATCGGTTTATTGGGGGCTAACGGAAACGATCGTTTGGCCGGTTACAAGCCTCTTTTATAATTAATTTTAGTTCGTTTATTACAGAATAACTGTAGGTGACTTTGTAAAATGCAATAGGTATATTATATCTACTTATTGTTTAATTAAAGCAGCTGCATTATTTTACATTCTTTTAATTTGATGGTCTGCGGTGTTAGATTTTTTGTATTCCAAATTTTATAATGGCAGATGAATAATAATAGAATAAAATCCGTTGCCCGATTAGATATAACAATATAGTAAAAAATGTCGATGACGGCATCACAAAAATATGGCGACAATAAAAGCAATTATTCATCAAAAGCGCCATCAAAAAATAAATAAATTACAGCGTGGGATCTTTTTCCCGAAATAGATTTTATATCTAACATTTTAATTTATAAATAAGAAAAAACAATCACTGTCGTATCTGTATAAACACGAAATAATCTATCTGTGGACATATTTCATTAAAGTAGGTTTGCAATTTGCTAAATGTAGACATAACAAAGAAGAAAGTCTTTTAATCGTGAGAACTGATCAGAATTCGGAGCAAATCCGTCAAACCCGAAGTGTCTCGGACAATAACAAATACTTGCTAACCTTACAACAAAATGTTGCATGTAGATTGTACTGTTATGTGGCGAAAAACCAAAGGATTGCAAACATATGTGATATACAGGAGAATGCATTTATAAAAAGTTGAAAACCATTATATTTTGATAACGGACCTTGTATGTTTATTCAGTTACTTCGTTGGATTCAATATTAGAAATACTACAATTTATGAGTTGCCTAACTTACAGCTTTAATTTGCACTGCACTAAGAGAAAACATACGTTTATCAAGCTATGTATAATAAGAGACGTAGCGATCCTCTCTCCTATGCCTGTGTTGCGCGTTTAAAGTGCCACAGACATAGAGGACCTACAGCTCAACGTGGGCTCCGAACCATGGGAAGTTCTACTACATAGAAGATTTACTAGGCGGAATACCTCGCTGGTTTGCCATTGCCTTGCGAGGGAGAACGGCCGTTAAAAATCCGATGTACCGGTACGGGGAATTGGACCCAGGACCTTCAGCGTAGAAGTCTAATGCGCTACCTTCTAGCCCACGACCGCCCATCGCCCTCTATACAGTTGAATTTTCACCATTTTACAATCATACTAAAATACAGCCCTGACGTTGCCGTTGGTAATGCTTTCAAACAATGAATGTTAATGAGATCATCTCTTCATTTTCTGATAGCGTAGGTTAAGGATATGTACAAGTAACCTAAAAATGTTTCAAAGTTACTTCTACGGTAAAAAATAATGTTGGATTTAAAAATAAATAAAAATTCCTAAAACTGCGTACTGTTTGGCTTAATAACTGTGTGACATTTTTCCTTAGATTCCTATTCGATAAAGAATTATTAATATTTTCATTATTATATTATAAAAATCCAACTAGCATGTAACACGATTCGACGAACCCTTGGAATATTCTAATGGGTTCATGGAGCATTGGTTCGCGGATGTCATCTGCTGTCTTTCTCGAGACTTCTTTATTTAGATTGAAAATGATATTTTTATTTGGCACAATAACTCCAATGTTGTGATAATTAGACATCTTAAGGCAGCCTTTGTATTACATTATTATTAATAACACCTGACAAGGAACGTATGAAGAGGCCGTTCATGTCTTCTTCTTAGAGTGCTTTATCTCTTACGAGACGTAGCGATCTTCTCTCCTATGCCTGTGTTGCGCGTTTTTAGAGTGTCACAGACATAGAGGACCTACAGTTTAACGTGGGCTCCGAACCACGGGAAGTGTAAACACTTCTACTCCAGAGAAGATTTACTAGGCAGAATACCTCGCTGGTTTGCCATTGCCTTGCGAGGGAGAACGGCCGTTAAAAATCCGATGTTCC
>JABXWE010063804.1:0-14869 GCA_014611495.1 Limonius californicus
GTGAATTGGCAGATATGCATTTAATATTATGATATCAAATGATAATACTGCAGACTTGGGAATATACTTTTATAAAATTATAAAAGTATCTGAACATAAGATAACATACATTGGCCAAAAAAGTATATTTTTTAAGATAAGATACCGATTTAAAAAAGTATTTAGATAAGATACAACATACTTATTAAAAGTGTCTGAGATGCTTTTTAAGATACTTTTTACTTTCCCATACCATAGGTATAGGGAAGTCTTGGAATCATGAAAATTTTGGAAACCGATATTTTCACGGAAATATCCGTTTTGGGTCTCTAGGAACCCAAAAAAGTGGTTTTGAAAATTTTGTGTTTAACGCCCTATTACTCAAAAATAGATGAATCGACCCAAATGAATTTTGTTTTTGAAATATTACCTGAAGGGTAGAATAACGTGACATAAAAAGTTTTTAAAAAAATTATAAAGGGCCTTAATTACGAATCTTCAACATTTCGAAAATATTCAAAAAATTATTTCTCAAAAACTGTCCACAGGAATTTGTTAAAACTTCATATACAAATAAACCCCGAAAGGAACTTTCGTTTTTGTTTACGAACATCGCTGTAATTTGGCTGTGACGCCCTCTATGAAGCCATTTCGTACTAAGCACAACAGTGAAAATCCCAGTTTCGGGCTTCCAAAATTTTGATAATTCGTAATTAAGGCCCTTTATGATTTTGCAAAAAACTTTATGTCACGTTATTCTACCCTCCATGTAAACTATTTCAAAAACAAAATTCATTGTGATCGATTCATCTACTTTTGAGTAATAAGGCGTTAAACACAGAATTTTCAAAAAATCATAGCGCCCTTACTTTTGACACTAGGGAGGTCGGGAAACCACTAGTCAATTTGTATTATGACCCTCTACCTTAATCCGTAATAACAAATACAAACTTTTAATTACGAAAAAAGCGCTACCAAAAAAAAATTTTAACTTCCGCTTCCGGTTTTTTTGAAAAGCTTCTTTTTTCGATGAATTTGTGATACACCCCCGCGTTCCAAAGCGCATCAAAATCGGACCAATACTTTCGGCTGTAGAAGCGTCACAGACAGACAGACCCACCCACCACCCACCCACATACAGACAGACATTTTTTAAAAACCACTTTTTTCGGTTCCTAGAGACCCAAAACGGATATTTCCGTGAAAATCTCGACTTCCAAAATTTTCATGATTCCAAGACTTCCCTATACCTATGGTATGGGTAATTAAAAAGAGTTTGAACAATACACAGATGAAAAATATGGAACTTCTGCATTCAACCACACAGTTGCACAAATACATTGAACAAAACTGGGCGTTTAGTTACGTAAACAATAAACATTGATATAACAATTCTAAGAAGTGGGCTCGGCTAAAATTTACCTATCTGAAAATTCGTCAGAAACGACCCTTGCTCAGCGTATTGAGCGAGGATTAAAGCTTAAGCAAAATGACTAATGGGTAAATACTAAATAGGTAGTTCTCTAAAATCTAAATACCCGGAATTTTACAACTACAACGTCATAAAAGACCCTTGCTCAACATAACGAGAGGATTAAAGCTGCATATGAGTAATATTAATATTTTCAGAAAGTTTTAATTTGGCTTGCTAGAACAATACTGAAAGTATCTTAAAAAGCATCTTTTGAAATAAGATAAGATACTTAAAAAAAAGTATCGAAGATAAGATACCGATACTATGTATAAAAAAGTATCTTATATAATGCAAGATACCGCAAAAAGTATCTCGATACTCTAAGATAAAATACTACCTATGATACTACCCAAGTCTGGAAAATAGTAATTTAAGATGTAACTGAAATACTTTTTAAAAAACATTTATTTGATATACTGGAAGGCTCTGTTTGCAGTAAATAAAATCTCCACAATATTCCCTGGCATTTTAATTAATTTAAATTAAAAATAAAATATCCCTTAAAATATTAAAAAAATAAAAACAAAGCATTTTTTAAAATAAGAACTTACCTTGCACTTTTATTCGTAAAAATGGCCCTTAAAGTTTCGCTGCTCGAAACAGCCGAATCTACCATTTCTTTTTTCAAAGTAAACGCCTTCATTTTTTCGACATCAGCAGCGTGGCTATGGTCATCGCTAATTTTAATGAAGACGTTATCGTTGCACGAGGCTCTGGCTGGACAATCCTTTTCCACGCATATCAAATATTTCACATCCCTCTTCTTACTTTTTATTTTATAAAAGAATCCTTGGTTCGCCACACACATATAGTATGTCGAGCCACTTCTATAACCTGGCACTGTTTGTATATCCATGATGATAATAGATGATGATAATTATGATAGATGATGATCAAAAATGTAGGAACAAAAACCGCAAATATAAATAGATAAACCAAGAGAGATACCACGCACACTAAACGATTGTGAACAATTAGGGACATTAAACAAGGGTCTGATATTTATAGGTAGATGCTAAAGTACTGCTTAAGGGGTGGGGATATTATTTGCTACTATTGCTGAAAAATTATGTTAAATAAGAAGCGTTTCCATTTTCATAAACAATCTTAAAATTCCTGAAATTTTGTAATGTTTTGATCAATAAACAAAAATGTAAAAAAATCATAGAAATATTTAAATTTAATATGCAAAAACCATTTTTTATTGTGATTAATCCGCTACTCTTATAAGAACCAATCAAAATTAAGATTATTGCATCTGTCAACCAATCGGATGACTTTTATATAGATAAAATACGTAGACGACACTGACCTAAAGAACAATTTTTAACTGATTTTTGAAACAGATTATGAAAATAGACACTACAAAATGACAATGATTCCATTAATACTCACTCAATAAAAATGCAGAATTTCGTACCATGCAAAGAACAAAATTGTAAAAAAATGTATGCAATTTTCCATTAGTACTACACGTACTAACAGATATCTTATAGGAGTTTTTGAGATTTAGTCAGAATTTTTTTAATATTTTTTGATGTATTGTCGTTTATCGATTGCTATTAGAAAATGCTTCGCAATACCGTTGATTCAATTAATGCTCAATCGAAGTGCTGGGATTTATACTTTTACTGGAAAGGAAACATAAATGCATACATTATCGTAAAAGAATCTTTTGCAATGAATGCGACGATTATTATTATTACTATTATTTATTACTGTTATTTTAAAACTTGCATTATTTACAATTATGTTTCCTTAAACTTTGTTAATAATTACTCATGATTCATCTGAAGAAAAAGTTAAAACTTCGTAATAAAAAAGGGTAGATTTATTTCTAATTAATGATTCGCAACCCCAAAAGAAACGTAAATAATATTGTAGAAATAGAAAGGGCCAAGGAAAATCAATTAAAGAAATTTACTTTATATGTATCTAAAGTTTTCCTGGAATCAAAATTAATCTCAAATAATTGTAAAGTTACGTTATAAAGTAGAAGCAAAAGTAAATAAAATCCAATAAAGGAATTTTTAATTTTTATTATGGTAACCTTCTATTTTCTAAACACTATAAGTATATAAAATTATTCTATCAGTTTTCCTTTGAAATTCAGAACTCAAGTAAACGTTTTTACCTCAACATAATAGCTTCGGGCTAAAGTATTATGGCTTGACTCACGCTAATCCCTTTGAATCTTATCAGCAATGTGCTCATTAGCACAACAATCCGATATTCTGTGAGTTACCTAGTTTTGTTGGATTTTGGTAAAATAGTTTACAATATTTTAAAGTTAAATACCAATTACCTCAAAACAACGCAACTCTACAACAAGATCGACATGTGTATATAGTAACAGCATTTAAATACACCGCGGTAAAAGAAGAACAATATTTTAAAAGTTACATTTACGTTCCTATTTAATATTTTCCTTTTTTTATAAAAGCCTTCCTAACTCCTTTATAATTTCAAATTTGACATTTTTGCTCTTTTAGCGCGGCGAAGAAGGGTCTAATGGTGTTGTTGTAAAATTGATATTTTTCCAAATGCAGTTACAAAGAAGTTATAGGTATTTCAAATTGGTCAATTTATAGCGTTCCACCGACCTACTAAAAGGACGCCTTAACTGCCGCCATTCCCTTAAAAAAAATGGTCAGAGTCACATACCATTCGCGCCACTATCGATAGAAAAGAATATTTTAAAAAATCGTGCGTGCAGATTTCGAAAAATAAATTTTAGAAAATTTAGAAAGCGTCACGTTTTGGTATTTTAAAGTTTTGAAATTATTTTTTCATCGAAAGATTTGGACGACTTTGAGCTACGATATAACCTGAATCTTTTACTGATACGTGCACGTATTCTGTAAAAAATGGCTTAAAAGTTGTTAACTTTGAAAAATTGCCTAGTACTCCACATTGAGGTTGAAAATTTCGGGAAAACGTAAACGATTATTGGTTTGCTATCTAAACATTTCAAAACATTCTTAAGGAATAAATGCGCGGAAAAACATTTCTAAATTTTGTTTCCGGTTCCGCTTTGAACCATTTCATTGTGGCCATATAATAGTAGATTGTTTGACAAGTAAAGAAAAGTGGTTGTTTACTATCGAGTGGAAACAGATTGATTTACGAGCGTTAGCGAGTAAATTAAGTTTTCACGAGATAGTAGACCACTTTTCTTACGAGTTAAACATGCTATTTTTTTGTATCCTTAATGGAAAACGTGGAAAACCTAAGAATATTTTAACAGAAATTGTTTTATTACAATCTTTAACATAGTTGCCTATTAAAAGTAACCTTAGCAACGCATGACGACAAATTAAACAAAACAGAATTTTAACAGAAGATGCAGTTTGAAGAAAATGAGAGTATTTTGGAAGCCGCCAGAGAAGCGACTCGAATCTACTTCCATCAAAGTCTAATTGTACATTCAATTTTTATGGCAATAAATATAGTGAATAATTTTTTCGTTAAATGTCATTTTTTGTGTGGTTGTGTTGCTAACGATTAAAGTGTTGCTAACGAATAAAGTGTTGCTAACGATTAAAGTGTTGCTAACGAATAAAGTGTTGCTAATGAGTAAAATAAAACATTTCCTTTGTGAATTCTACTTAATCAAATGGCTGTTTTCCATTAAGGATACAAAAAAATATTATTCTTTCTTTTACAAATAAATCAAGACTTTTAGAGTTCGCACGAATATACTTTTGGCGTTGTGGTGACACAACTTTGCTACTATATTATTTAAACATTTTATGTGTGCATTAACCGAGTTCTACAACGAACGGATTTTCGGCGTTGTGGTCCTATTTTGGGCGTTGTGGGTCTATACGAAAGTTGGGCGAAGTGGTCGAGGTGGGCGTTGTGTCCCCAGCGAAGAGTTGGGCGAAGTGGTCCTGCTGGGCGTTGTGTCCCTCGTGAAAAGTTGGGCGAAGTGGTCGTGTTGGGCGATGTGGTACATATCAAAAATTGGGCGAACTGGACATCCAGTTGGGCAATATGGTACTAAAAGACGGGTGGGCGAAGTGGTCGGTGGGCGAAGTGTCCGGGCACCATTTGGTTTTCCCAGAAGGAACACGAACTGGGTGTAAACCATTTGCGTTATTACCAAGAGTAAGTCAAAAGCCTTTTGATAGTGTCGGCAGTGACCAAAAGTTAAAATTAATTGCGGTCTTTTGTCTAGGTCTCGCTTCAGTTAAGGCGCAATATTATGTTTAGGTTTAGACATGTGTTTTTCTGTAAAGTGGAGGGAATTTCTCTCGCCCTTCTTTTGTTAGATTATATGGATGAGATGTATTTTGTTCGAAGCAAGAAAGTTAGTTGAAAATATACAAAAATACAGTCCACATCGTTGTGTTTTTTTTGGACTGAAAAGTACTTCAGTTCTATATGAGAAATGATGAATGAGACGACGTCAGCTTGGCTAACAAACCAAGTGGGTAATCTCAAACCATTAGAAGGTCTAAATCTGAGGGTAGGGACAGCCAAGGCAATCCTACGCACCACGAAAGTCTTGCTGTGGGTGCCTAGGCTGCTCTCGAAATCCAACCCCTCAGACCACCTAAAATACCTTAAAACCCAAAACCAGGGGCTGAAGACCCAAGAATGGCGAGTTGTCAGCAACCGCGTGGAGCCATCAGGGCAGACACTGGTGCTGGAGATCGACGAAGAGTTGTTGGCGTCTCTGAAGGGCAGCAAATACCAGGCTTTTCTGGGATTAACCCAAGTGACGTTTAAGCCACTCAACCTCCCAAAGGATGCTCCAGCTCCTTCAGGTAAACCTGCAGCACAGTAGAGGAGCCCCGGCCACCCTCTCACGGCTGCTAGCCTCTGGAAAGGTCAATATAGCCCTAATCCAAGAACCCTGGATTTAGAAGGGCAAGATAATGGGACTTGGCCAAACTGGAGGTAAGTTAATCTATGATAGAACAGTAGAAACACCAAGAACCTGCATTTATGTAGGAAATGGAATTAATATCTTACCCATGATGGATTTGTGTTCCAGAGATCTATCCACGATAAGTATAGACCTTCAGTCGCAAGGGAGCAGTGTGAAGCTTATACTAACTTCCGCATATCTCCCATACGACTCACCAACACCGCCACCAACAGAGCCGTTAGAGCGGCTAGTGAACCACTGCAAGGAAACCAAAACTGAACTGTTGATAGGAGCAGACTCAAACTCTCGCCATACAGTCTGGGGCAGCAGCAACACAAACTATAGAGGTGAGTCTTTACTAGCCTTTATATGTAGTAATAACATGCATGTAATAAATGTGGGCGATGAACCCACCTTTGTAACAACTGTTAGGAGGGAGGTCATAGACCTAACACTAGGAACCTCCGAAATATGTAGGAAAATAACAAAATGGCATGTTTCTAGTGAGCCATCATTATCTGATCACAGACACATTCATTTTGAGATATCTGATGTTGAAAAAACAGTGCTGGTGTATAGGGATCCCAGGAGGACCGATTGGAACTCCTATAGGGCAGACCTTAAGACAGATATCGAGTCTAACATGAACACGGCTCGTAACAATCCCTTTGAGATTGAGGCTGCAGCAGATCAGCTACAAAAATCTATCCTAACCTCATATCAAAATAACTGTCCACCAAAGAACATAACCACTGATAAAACGGTGGGGTGGTGGAACAGTGACCTCGCTAAAAAGTGGAACATTGCTCGGAAACTCTTCAATAGAGCGAAAGCAACAGGTGACTGGGACAAGTACTCTAGAGCCCTCACCGAATACAATAAAATGGTAAGAAAGGCCAAGAGGGACTCGTGGAGGAAGCTCTGTCAAGATGTTGAAAACATATCTGAAGGAGCAAGACTCCACCGTATCCTCGCTAAAGAGCCCCTAAATCCTGTAGGCACTTTAAAAAAACCCTCAGGAAACTTTACTGCAACTGGCAAAGAGACTGTGGAGCTTTTGCTCCAGAGTCACTTTCCAGGATCAGTAATAATAACCCAGCCAAACCCCATTCTAAACTCTAATAACTCGTTCCAAAGAGCTGTAAGAGAAGATTGGAAGATAGCTAACTGCGTGATCAACCACGACAAAGTAAATTGGGCTATCAACACCTTTAAACCCTACAAATCTGCCGGACCTGATGACATCCTTCCAGTAATGTTACAAGAAGGGAAGCAGGTCCTAATACCAGTGTTGTGCAGGTTATTTCGAGCTAGTTTGGCCCTAGGGCATATACCTCAAACCTGGCGACCTGTCAAAGTGGTCTTCATACCAAAGCCGGGTCGAAATTCATACGCCCAAGCTAAGGTATTTAGACCAATAAGTCTATCATCTTTCATTTTGAAAACGATGGAAATGCTGGTAGAAAGGCATATAAGGGAAGGGGCCCTCATAGAGAAAATTCTACATCAAAACCAACATGCTTACCTTCCAGGAAAATCATGTGAAAGCGCTCTCCATAGCCTGGCAAACAGGATAGAGCGCTGCCTACAAAACAAGGAAATCGCTCTAGGAGCCTTCCTTGACATACAGGGGGCCTTTGATAACACCTCCTTCGAATCAATGATTCAAGCGGCTAAGAGACATGGTATTGACGACACCTCATGCAGGTGGATAAAGAACATGCTACAAAGCCGACAAGTACAAGCCACATTATGTGGCGAAAAGATGGAGGTGTCTGTAACCAGAGGATGCCCGCAAGGAGGGGTACTATCCCCCCTACTTTGGGATCTGGTTATAAACGAACTCCTCATAAACCTGAATAACGAAGGCTACTTTACCCTTGGTTATGCAGATGATATAGTCGTCCTTATAGAGGGTAAATACGGCAATATAATCTCAGAGTTAATGCAAACCGCTCTGAATAAGGTCGAGGCATGGTGCAACAAGGAAAACCTTACAGTAAATCCTGCAAAAACCAGCCTTTTACCATTTACTAGGAAGAGAAATCACGGAGGCATAAATCCTCCGGAGCTCTTCGGAGAAACCTTACAAATCAAGGGGGAGGTCAAATATTTGGGTGTGATTCTAGACACCAAATTGACTGGGAACCAACACTTGCTAAGGACCACTAACAAGGCTAAAACAACCTTGATGATGGCAAGAAGAGCTTTTGGAAATAAATGGGGACTAAAACCAAAAATGGTACATTGGCTTTACACAACGGTGATAAGACCGACAATAACCTATGGCTCACTAGTATGGTGGCCCAAGGTAAATCAAAGACAAACAATAAACCAGCTTCTTAGTGTACAAGGACTGGCTTGTCTCTGCATAACTGGAGCATTCAGAAGCACTCCGACAGCAGCACTAGAAGCTCTCCTGCAACTTCCTCCTCTTGACAAATAATCAAGGGTGAGGCGCGCATGGGAGCCTATGGCCTAAACTTCACGGGTAATTGGAGAAGCACCCAACACACATGGGGACACTCCAAAATAATAAATGTGGTATCAGATCCAAAATTAAAAATGGGAACGGACTACATGTCAACAAAATACTCCTTTCACAAACCCTTCGAAGTACGGATAAACCGTGAAGAATGGGATCAAGGGGAACCACCAGACCTGCTAAGAAGCTTAGTGTGGTACACAGACGGTTCACGCACGAGCAACGGAACCGGAGCTGGCGTATACGGCAGCAGACCAAGATATAGTACTTCCATATCTCTGGGCCAAAATGCCACAATATTCCAAGCTGAAACCTATGCAATTCTAGCAGCAATAGAAGAGAACGTAAGAAGGGGCTATACAAAGAAAACCATCCTTATTATCTCTGACAGTCAGGCAGCTATGAAAGCACTGAACTCAAACCAGATCAAGTCAAAACTTGTCTGGGACTGCCTTCGTAGTCTCATAACACTGGCAAACTCTAACAAGGTAAAACTTGTGTGGGTGCCAGGGCATAGAGGCATAGAAGGAAATGAAAATGCAGATAAACTAGCAAAACTAGGATCTGAGACACCGTTCACAGGGCCTGAACCAGTGGTCGGCCTAACTAAACGAACAGTGAGAGGAGCAGTCAACGAATGGATCGCAACCAAACATTCGGAACACTGGAGACTCTCACGTCGACAAAGACAAAGTAAAACTATGATGGGTAACCATCCCCACAAGCTTACCAAAACAGTCCTACAACTTAGTAGGACTCAAATTGGAGTAGTGACAGGACTCCTAACGGGACACTGGCACTTCAGACAACACCTATACAACATAGGGCTATTTAACGAAGAACCTATATGCAGACTGTGCGGCGAGGAAGAGGAAACAGCCTCCCACATAATATTCCAATGCGAAGCCCTAGCTCGTAGAAGATACCAAATCTTTGAGGGCGCTAATCCCAACGAGATACTGCCGCAAGCCAGCCTAATCAATAGACTCCTAGACCTGATAAAGGGGACGGACCTATCTGGCAGCGACTAGCGACTGAAGGGGATGCACAATAGGCCCAAGAGGCCGCAGTGTTAAAGGGCAGCAACCCCTCCCCGTTACCAATCAATCAATCAATCAATCAATGAAGTCTATTTCGTTTTTTGTTCTCTTGTCAGGACTTTGCCAATATCCATTTACGTTGTAGTTTTTTGTGGAAGTAGGAATTCATTATTTTTAATTGGTGTTCTTCCATGAAGTTTACCATATTTTGGCCTCTGCCGTTACGAGTTCCTGTTCTGAATTTACCTACACATGTTTCACCGGGTTCTTGTATGGCTATCTTTGAGTTGAAATCGCCTATAATTAAGATATAAGTAGTGTGTGGGGTTTTGTTCCAGTGCTTTATCTAATTCTTCATAGAATTTTCCGATGTCATCTTCTGTGTCTGCTGATGTCGGGGCATATACTTGAATGGTCTTAAGTCTGTATCTTTTTGATATTTGGAATGTTACGTGAATGATCCTTGATGATATTCCTACTATGGATAGTATATGGTCCGCCCATTTCTTTTGAATTAGCATTCCAACCCCATTCCTTTTATTTTCTGTTTCTGTTTCTCCTTTGTAGTATAATAAATCACCCGATTTGAGTCGTATTAGATCTTCTCCCTTCCTTCTTACCTCACTAAGCCCCAATATGTCCCATTTTATATTTTCAAGCTCTTTTAGTAAGTGTATTAGCCTGTCTTATGAACAGATGGATTTGGTGTTAAATGTTGCCACGTTTAAGGTAGTGCATGCTTGTCTTTTCTTAATCATTCTAACTTGCGACTTTTTGCCCCCCCCCCCCCAGGATCCATGGGGCAGACCGGTTGTTCGGGGTGGAGTTGTGGATTATTCCTAGCCACCTGGGGTCTTTGGTTTTGTGTTTTAAAATTCGTCATATTAGTGTTACTGCTTGAGGGTATTTGGGCATCAAACGCCTCGCTTGCCCACTGCGTGTTGGCGCGTTATATCAGCCGCCCACTATGGGTACAGACGCTGCTTGCAACTGCCCAATCTGGGCAGACGTTGCTGCTGGTTTTGGTCCGCCCCGGGTATTTTATTTCCCCGACACCCTCCATCTCTGGTGGGCATTTGCCTATCCGCCACCTCGAGAGGCGCCCGATGGGGGACCAGCAACCCCACGCGGGGGGGTCCTAAACTGACTAAAAATTAAATGTAACTTTTACATCGACAAACCATTATATTCTTTTCCCTGTCCTTTCTGGGTCTTAGGGCGGTCTATTTAAACGCTGAAAAGCGAACTGCAGCCAATGTAATATAATATACGATAAAATAAATTGTCAACAGAGTCTTGGCATTGTTCTGATTGTAAGAAAACTAGATAAATATTGATATTGGAGTTGTGTGCATTGCGTTCTTAAAGGATGGTAGTTTGCAGTAAGGTGAAAAATTTCGAAAACAGAGGTTCCATATATGTCGTAAAAGTAGATTACCGTATTAAGCCAACTATAGGGCGACCCCCATTTTTTAATCCGCCTTTTGGGAAAAAATTGCCCGATTATAAGGCGATCATCATTTTTAAATATTTATTACTATCTATTTGAATACATATGTATATAAGTATTTATATAAGAACTATAGATTATGTAGGTATTTACAATTTGGACAATAACACTAATTAATTTTGATATTTGTAACTCAAAAAACTTTGGTAATTCATTTTATAAAAAAGAAGTAATGGTTAAACATGAAAAGAAGAAATAAAACTTTTCCGGAAAGCATTTATTTGGCATCTTCACGATCAGATTCGCATACGGCAACAGTATCCTCAGCATCAGTTTCATCTTCACTGATATTATCGTCTTCAGAACCATCAACCATGTTTTCCCCCAATTCATCATCTTCAGTACCGTCCATTTTATTAGATGTGCAACATTTTTAAATCCATTAATGATGGACTCATTAGATATTCGACTCCAGGCCTGCAGGATCCATTCACACAGAGCCGTGACAGATGGTTTTTTTATTTTTCCGGTGGGTGTAAGAGTGTGATTAGTTGACAGCAACCAGGTTGAGTACTGTTTTTTCAAGTAGTCTTTAAAATGTTTATTCACAACTACATCCAAAACTTGTAGTTGCGAAGTCATTCCACCAGGAATTATTACCAAATCTGTGCCAAGGTTTTTATTTCTTTTTTCACAAGCTCTGTCAGGTGACCTCTGAATGCATAAAATACCAGCAATCTTCAATTTTTACTGAATCTAACTTGTCTTCCCCAAACTGTGTTTATCCAACCAACAACAAGGTTTTCATCGATCCATCCCTTATCCTGAACGCTCACGATAATTCCATTTGGTAATTTCTCTTTAGGCAAGGTTTTTCTTTTCAAAATAATAATAAGGCGGAAGTTTTGTGCCTTCTTCTAATACAGATAACATCACTGTTAGGTACTCTCCATTTTTCATTCTCTGTAGTTTTTATTAAAATTGATTTATCGTCGTTCTTGTTTACTGTTAAATTTGTAGGCATATCAAAAATATTGGGGTTTGATCAGCATTGCCCATCCAATGTAATGGATGTGCATATTTTTATCTTAAATCAATATCATGTCGTTGAAATGTTAAAAGTTTTTCTTCATATTCGATTGGTAATTTCTGCGCTAAAGTTGTACGTCACCGTAGACTCAACCCATTCGTCTGCACCAACCCATGCTGGCTTTAAAATCACCTCCCGGGTTATTTTCGTTTCTTGCAAATTCATGAGCTTTCATCTGCAATAATTCTCTTGTTATGGGAAATCCCCTTCCTCGTATTTCCGTCACGTAGTCTACTACTTTTCTGTCAATTGATTCAAAACCTCCTTTCTTAGGCCCCCGGAATGCCTTTCTTGTAGAATGTGCATTAATCAACTTTTCTTTTGCGATCGCCAACGTTTAACATTGTTTTCAGTAATCCCAAATGTTGTGGCAGCCGCACAATTGTATGTAGCTTCTACCATAACCTTGAAATTGGAATCATAGCTCCTACGAATTCCTTGACTAGTTTGATTTTTTCGAGCTCCTCGTGTTTCAATATGGTCACCCATAATAATTTCGTGTAAAGCATATGTAAAATGTTGCACAGCACAAAAAACACCTGTCAGAAACTGCAATGCGCCAGTAATTTGTAAACAACGCCAGAACCCCAGCAATGTGAAAGTTATGGTGATTCTCGTGTACGACTGTGATGGTGTTATCCTAACGCATACCGTTCCCCCACAGCAGACCGTCAATGCGCAGTATCACTGTTCATTTTTGGAACACAACCTGCGACCAGCTTTGAGAAAGAAGCGGCGACACTTTCTGCAGAACCCACCCATCATTTTGCAGGACAATGCTCGGCCGCATACAGCGCAAGCTGTGGCTGATTTGTTCGATTGATGAGGCTGGGAAGTGCTGTACCATCCACCATACTCCCCGGACTTAAGCCCTTGTGACTTTGACTTGATTCCTAAGATGAGGGAACCACTTCGTGGTATTTGCTTCAGAACTGTTCCAGAGATTCTTCAGGCAGTAGACCGCTCCGTTGAAGGTATCAACACAACAGGCGCTGCTAGAGGTATCCTACGACTTCCACATCGCTGGCAACGGGTTGTACACAATGCCGGTGACTACTTTGAAGGACAGTAAAACTTGGTAACACGTATCTCTTTTGTATCAGTTGTAAATAAACAGTTGCCACTATTAAACTTCCAGCCCTCGTATATTCTAAATGGTGCTTATAAATAATTATTGTATTGATAGACATTGGAAACTTGGTTTTCGATAAAATAAATATATATACAAATTAATCTAGTAGCTTTTCTGCGTTTTCAGTAACTGGCACTAAAATTTAACATATAACAATAATGAAATCAAACTCGTACCCCTACTACTAAAGGCCAGACAATTGGAGGTCGAGCATGGGTTACCCATAAGGATTGCAAATCAAACATTTCCATTTCGAAAACATCCTTCAAATGCTTTTCAAATTGAATAATACTGTCACGATACTTGTTATCAATCCATTTAAAAGATTTAATGGAAAACTGAAATAGGTAATAAAGTTAAAATCATACTCTCTTGAACAGATTCCACTCAGGTGAAAATAGTTTAAAAAGCCACATACCTTTGTATTTTCCGGTATAACAGTTTTCACTGCGAAGGTCACCTTCATTGTAGTTACTGTTTCATTGAATTTATCAACTTGAGCCGATATGTTGATAACTGCGTGATCGATATATGCAAGTTTAACGTCATCTTGAATTATTTCGTAGCTGCGGTCATGGAAATCCTGGTAGAAATACAATATTAGTGAAATGTATAATAATTCATATTATATTAGTGCATAACTACAAGGCTTATTCGGAAACTAAGGGCTGTTTAAATATTCCCGCCGAATAAGGGGGCAGTCAATTTAATGCATTATGAGGGTGCTTTAGTGGTTGATGAGCTAACCACACGTCGTTTTACCGAAGTTCTGTGATTATATTCAACAGTATAATAAAGCGCTAAATCGAACACCCCGATTTCAAATCCCGCCAAGTGTGAAGTACGCATTGTCATTCATTTTCTGCATGAAAAAAACAAAAACACTGCCAAAATTTACCGTCAAATATGCGAGGTTCATGGTCCAGGCACTAAGAGTGAAGCAAATGTCATACATTGATGTTGGAATTTCAAAGATGGCCGAACAAATGTGCACGATGGGTAACGAAGTCGGTGACCTTTTCTGTCAACGTCGATCTTGTTCAAAATATAAACAAGACAATTTGCGATATCGTAAATGGCCCCAAATTTTCCTCAAATTTCACGTACGTTAGTATATAAAATTGTCACGAACATGTAACACCACTACAAACTTTGTGCTCATAGGTGGTTTTTAAAGATGTTGACAGATGGCCTCTGCATTAATGTACCATCTCCTTACAAAACTGATGATGGTAAGGACCTGCAACATTTTTTAATATATGTTTCTTCTATCAGTTCAGCAATAGTTGCTATTCATGATACTGTTAATAACTGCAGTCTGCATCAGATGCAGTGGAAACATT
>JABXWE010063809.1:0-10621 GCA_014611495.1 Limonius californicus
CAAAGGACTTATGTACGACATTTTTACGCACCCATTTCCTCTTCGAATGCATTAACAAGTACCGAGATGCTTCTAGAGGTATGGTGCATGAGCTTTCCACTATTCGGATCGATGGTTAAATTGTATTCTATGCGTGAGGTACACTCTAGAAATAGAAGGTCACTAAAAACGATATTTAAAATAAGCAATTAATAATAATGATCAAAAAAGTGGATCGCATAGCCAAACGCTGCTGGTACCCGTCAAACGGTCACCAAAGCTCAAATCACTACTAGAATGGGTAGCCCGTTTGATGGTACGAACCGTAGCTAACTGTGCTTCAGAGGGCACAGCAAAGTCGTCGGGCCCGGTTGCCACTATGGTGGTAGTCAAGTCAGAAGCGCTAGCGCGACTTGAAAACTCCAAGACCAGGCTGCACCGCTATACGATTACGCATCGAATAATTGGAAAAAAACAGCAGTACAATTACTGCAATACTTTGTAATAAAGAATAATTGCACATATAACAAATACGGAAATTATACAAAACGACCTTAAAATACATATTAAACATTTATCCTAATATGGGTTCAGGTTTTTATTAATTTTCTAATTGCTGAATTATCAACACCTGGATAACTAAATACTTTGACGATGTTCATGGAAGACAGATGATGATAATAATAATAATAATAGTTCCCGTTATTCCCGTATGGGACATAGGGTGTTGGTTAAGTCTTTCCACTTCTGCCTATCGTCAGCTATTACTTTCAGTTGCGAAAAGGACATTTCAGTTTTTTCGGCTATATTTCTTCTCCATGTGTGTCGAGATCTTCCTCTAGCTCTTTTTTCCTGCGGGTTCCATTCCAGGGCACTCCGGCATGGGTATTTTTTGTCTTCCTCAGCGTATGTCCTAATCAACCGTATTTTCTACTTACACCTACTTTGTAGTGTTAAATATTTTTATTTTTGTATGGACACTGATGTTATTATCTCTCCACATTGAGTTCATCCCGAGAAGACTCCTCGTTGTTCAATGTCTTTGGTTGAGCAGCCTTCATTTGATAACACACTGTCAAAATATACAAATTCTTCAACTTCTTCGACTTCCTCTCCTTCTATATATAAGTTGCCTGTGTTTGTTGTGTTAACTTTGATTAACTTCGTGTTTGCCTTATTTATTTTAAGTCCTATTTTCTTTGATTCGGTTTGTAATTTGTCTAGTTTAGATTGCATATTTGGTAGTTACTGTGTGGGCAGGCACACAGCGTCTGCGTATTCTAGGTCTTCTAATGTTTTAGTCAAGCCACATCTGATTCCTTTTGCATTTTGATTTACCGTTTCTTTTAGTACATTATCTAACACAATAAAAAATAATAATGGTGACATGATACACCCTTGCTTGATCCCCGTTTCTGTTGCAAGAGACATACAATAACAATATTCATTAAAAGTATAGCAAACATGAGGGCAGTTTAGTTGCCCCTAAATGACAACAGAGACTAAGAGTATTAAAGCTAGCACAATTCATTCGGTTTGCTGTGGAAGTGACCATCAAATGTGTTATGTTCCAATCCATTAGATAATTTTAGTCTCAAAATAGGGTTGAGATCAGCAGCGTTCTATAGCAACTCTATAAAAAGTTTTTTAGTCTTATTGCATTTCACATGTAAGTATAGTGTATTTCTTAATTAGTTATATCAAGAACGTAAACAATACTGCAAATAAGGAAACAACTTAATTTTCACTATCAATGCATTGCAGCATTGAATTAATGTAAAAGGCATTTATGATTTAACCAGAGAATGCGTTTATAATCGAATTATAATTTGAATACAATAACAAATATTTATTTGCATTCATTCAACGAGAAAGGAAAAAACCAGAACTAGATAAAACTTCTAAGAAATTTTATTTCTCAACGGTGGGTTAATTGGTTTTTGTATGAGACAGATCTAGGTTACGGTTTTTCAGATATACCTATGGACATACGTACGCTACTTTGGATGCTGAATAAATCAACCTACTATTCTTCAGGTAACATATCACCTCTGTAACGCGCATTGCAGCGTCTACTAAATGCTGGGGTGCCTGCTAGCACTACATGCTTACGCTTTTCAAGATAGGAAACAGATCCGTGTAAAAACTATAACAACGTTTCTGTCTACAACATTAAAATTTCGGAAAATGTTATATAAAATGTTCCGTTCTGCAAAACATTTTTTTGGGGCTTTTTAAAATTATGACTTCGATAATAGTTCTATTATCGTCACAGTAATTTCCACATTTTACAGTTTGCTTATTTTTGATTATAAATTATAAAAATAACAAAACTACATACTAGTAGCTAGGTACAGTTCGAAATGTTTACCATTTAGTTCATTGCATAGGGGTCACCGACGAGCCAATGCTTCACGAACTCACTGAAATATTTGGAGTATTTGTCGAATAGTGTTACATGCAGCTTGCGTTTTATGGAGTAACTTATCATTTTTTACAGATATTGCGTAAACTACACCTTTTAAATGCCCCCCGAAAAAGAATCCCAGCGGCTTAGATCATACAACTTCGCTGGTCAGTAGAAGAGACCACTTCAGATTTTAGGTTAGATAACATCTAAGAACCACCTTGCATTCAAACTAAACTGCACCGGCGCTCCCTTACTTCCTAATTAATTAATGTTATAGCGACATAACTTTAATAACTAATCAAATTTGCAAAATGTACATCACACTAACAACTCCCAAGAAACATGATAGTTTTTATTTCCGCAGCAATTTGATGACAATTTATTTAAAATTTGTAGCCTAAATTTATGACTTTGTAATTTTGTACTGTGACTCCGTAACGAAGCGTTTTCGGACTCGCGTCCAAACAACATTTTTTCTTATAATGAGCCAGGGAATTTTCCTCCCTAAGTTTGTAGGTGTAATATTTAAACACCCTGTATATTTTAGCGTTTAATCAAAATATCTAATTTTAAAAATAAAATAATTAATGCTAGTGTCACAGTAAAACTAGCTCAATGCCTTTCTTGGTAATCAGTGTACTTTCCGGATTAAAGTTAAACGACTATTAAATTACTCGAACCAATTATGAACATGGGCGACTATCTGAGGGGATTATTTAAGGACATTACCGGATACCCGTCTCTTATCAGATTCAGTCTATTCTAAATTTAAATGTTCAATCCACAGGTAGTTTTAATCAAATTCTTCTCCACAATATCCCATTGATCACAGACTGAAATTATGGCCAACAGAACGTTAGTGTAACAACTGCAGATAAGGTAACCGCGGTTTGTAATTAATCATTCGTATTTATACCAACTGAGGTCTTTGATCCACAAGACAAACCCAATTAATTTTGGTTAAAGCTTCCGAATAGGGAATATTGAAATAGAAGCTTCAGGGATGTCTGCCAACGAGTCTGTATCTCCTTTAAATGAGGTTATAATTAATGTTTCAACAATTTACTTGGAGAGGTATGCATAGGCTGTTAAGACAAGGGCATCTTAATACACACGCACGCAATTATTCCACATCCCGCATAAAGACAGATAGTTAAGTCTCTATTTTAAAACTAGGCTAATACGTCAATGATTGTCTGAGAAAACAACAGACTTATTAATTGCAATTGCTATGTTGAAATGTTACGAGATGATATGTCAAGAATTTCATGAAAAATTTGAAAGAGCTATTATTTATGATTATTTCTTACACATTTTCTGTCGTGCGCTGGAAAATAATCAAACTGTAGTTGAACAGCTGTCACTGTTAAGTGTCAATTATAACGAATATCATCTCTGTGAAATTCGGTGTTTATTGATTTCAAACATAACCATCACGTATTTGAAGGTTGAATGGAGCCGACGGTTCATCCCTATAATTTAATCAACAATTCCAAATTGATACCAAAAAGCAATTGAATGAATGATTTAATACATCAAAACTGCAGAATTTTTGGGTTTACAAATTACCCTTGATACTACTTTCGGATTTCTGTTGTTCTTCTCTTTGTTTTCGTATTTAAATATTTTGATTTACAGTGTAAAGGAGAGTTTCCTCCTAATGTGCTTCTAGATTAATGCAAAATGTAAAATATTTAAAATCCTTTCACCTAAGCTGAGTTTCTCGTGCTCATCGAATTAAACTAGGTATAATCTTCAGTAAATTATGAAGCGTAGTTTAGGTGCGGTATTTATTGCGTTGTTTTCATCACTGGTACCAACTTTAATGTCACTCTAAGCCTGCTCTAATTTACTTTTTTTCACTGCCCGATATGATTCCACAGTCTCAAATTATATAAAAAATACCTGGTTCATCTTAGCGTCTCAAGCAGGCACTGAAGTTGCAAATAACGTTGAATAAAAATGGAAAAATAAGTTTTCATAAAACACGGGTTAATTTCGAAAACAAAACCAAGTACTTACGTGTAACAAAACAAAATGTTCAAACCCAAGAATTAGAAGTAGGAAACCATAAGTTTAAAGTAGCCAAAGACTTTGTGTATTTAGGATCGCTATTAAATTCAAAAAATAATCTGGACGAAGAAATAGCAAAAAGTTTCAGGCAGGATGGAAGAACTAGTAGTACACAAATACCTAATGGAGTCTAAAGTCCTAAATCATGGCTCGAGAATAAGAATATATAAGAGTATAACAAGACCTGCAATAACGTTGTTTGTGAGACTTGGACCGTAACACTAAATCAGCAAAATAAATGAATATCTGCAGAGAGAAAAATTTTAAGATAAGTGTATGGTGGAATTGAAGAGAATGGAATATTCAGCAGAAGAATGAACTCTGAAATAGGCAAACTAATAAAAAGTGCAGATATAGTGAGGTTCATCAAATCCCAAAGGCTGAAATGGTTAGGGCATCTTAAGCGAATAGACAACAGTAAAGTGACTAAATCTATCATGGAATGGAAACCCGGATACGGAAGAATGTGAGGAAGACCGCGAGAAAGATGGAAAAGCAGTTAAAGAGGACCTACGAGAAATGAAAGTGAGAAAGAAAAGCAAAAAATCGCCGTCAATGGAATAGTATCGTAGAAGAGGCTAAAACCCACAAATGGTTGTGATGCTGAATAAGTAAGTAAGTAAAACACTGGTATATTTTGTAATATAATCAATTAACAAGTCTTATTATAATATTAATTTTTACAGAATTAATAAATAATTACACAGCAGCAAGAGAATGTGTAAATGTGTTCTGAACAATAATAGTTATAACGCTTTTCTCCAGCAAAACATCTAATTATGAATTTATTTTAGAATGTACCTAAATCTCACCATTGTTCAAGCATATACATACACATCTCAATAGTTCGTAGAAAACGTTTTTTTTTAACTTATTTTTCTGTAAAAACCAATATAAAAGTAATTGAAAAATATATTGAAAAGTTTCATTATAACAACTCTATAATTATTCCTTAATAAATTAATTTAATATTGAGTTTTACAGATAACAATATTAAGCACCTGCTTCTATTAACACGTATTATTAAGAAAACCCATAAAATCGCTATCTTTCCACTTGTGCGAGCTGTGTTAAAAATGGAATACAGTATTTATAAGGTAACACAAGCGAACCTTCTCTGTAAAACTGCTATTTAAGCAAACACAAATCAATAGTACAACAGCAAGGGATCGATTAAAATAGGCTAAAAACCATCTGCATTAAACAACGTGGGACAGATTTGGCAATTTGGAGTACGACTCCCTTCTTTGAAGTGTATATTGGCGACAGTCGTAAAAGTGTACTTGGTACAGTAAATAAAGTTTATAATACTGATTGCTTGATAATAAAGGTAACGTTGGAATGCAGTACGCTTTCCTTAATGACGGCATGGTTAATGAAATAAAGTACCGTGAATCGTAGGAAAGATACTTCTGCCATCAGTTCCTAATTAAAAACTAACGAAAAAATATCTATTTTTCGGAAGGATTGTGCTGCTTGCTATATTGCAAAATGACTTCAAAGTTGGATGAAATAGCAACATTTCTGAAACTTCCATCGAGCAGTTCAAACGTATTGTCGATTAAGAACATGTTGGAAACAAAATGAAAACTGCGTATCTACCATCTAAAAACCATGAAACAACAACATTCACAAACATTTCGGATACTTATAAATACAGTTGCGAAAGTCGTAGGCTAAAGGTCAACGCATTAGACTTCGAAGCCAAAGGTCTGGAGTTCAATTCCCAGTACCGGAACACTGAATTATAACGATCGTTCTCCCCCGCAAGGCAATAGCAAAAAAGCGAGGTATACTGTCTAGTAAATCTTCTCTAAGGTAGAATGTGTTTACACTATGACATGTCTCTGCGACATTTTAGAGTATGTCCTCCAAGTTTGATGTCATTTCTGTATAGAGTTAGAGATGCAAAAACGAGTGATTTAAAACTTGAACACAGAAGCGTTGTAGGGTTATTTTGCAAATGAAAGCAGGAGGCAAAAATGAATCTTGTCCCTCACTTTTTAACAACTAAAGTTGAGATCTTTTGTATTAAATTCAACACATATTTTCTAAACTTTAACTACGGTTCGTTCGTTAATAGATAAATTTTAATTTATTTTAATATCCCAAACAAACATTTTAAAATATCCTGAAATTAAAATTTTGGTTGTAATATCAAGTAATGAAATTTTCACGTTATTGCCTCGGGCTTTGGAAAAAATCCCGTCTTTATACAGCTACCGCTAAGTGGGTTTCTATGACGCCATAATCGCCAACTGTCCAACCAAAAGCATGCGGATTTTATTAGAGAAAATTCAGCAACTGAGTTACTTATTTATACCTCCGTATATATTTTAAGCATATTAGTAATTGTCTTCAAAACTACTACTATCTTCGTACTCAGTTACATTCAAATGAAATGCTTAAAATACCATTACAAAATATTATAACCTCTGAATAGTTATCAGTTACGCTAGATTCAAAGTAAATTAAGTGAATATACTTTCTAGCAATTGGCTCCTTCTTCTTGAATTTCTAAACATTAACAAAATTGCAGAAAGTATTTTTGTATGTAGATTAGCTTCCTCAAAGAAGCGGATCGCAACTTCTAAACTGCTCCCAGCGTCTCTGCATAACAGTGAAAATCGAGAAACCACATTCGTTCTGGTTGGTCTAATAAGAATCATTTTTGTTAAAGTTTTTGTTCAGCCAAAACTCGTTCTAGTAAAATTAAATTTCGAATTCGATATCAAACTTTGGGATGCGATAAAGTGATTTAGCCTTCTGCCCTGTCGCCACAGATCTGCTACACTTACGTTCACATTAAGCTGTACGTCCTCTATGTCTGTGAGGAGAGAAGATCACTACGTCTTGTAAAAAACAAAGCACACGAGGAACTACAATAATGTGTATCGAATACAAACCATGATATGAGGGGAGTTTTTTATGTTATCCACCTAGCTATGGAAACAAAATACTATCGTGATAATTTTATTATGTCAAGTCTCTGTGACAGCTTAGAGTGCATTCTCCAAGTTTGATACAACTCGCTTCAGATGTGTCATTTCTGTATAGAGTTAGAGGTGCAAAAATAAGTGATTTAAAGCTTGAACACAGAAGCGTCATAAAATTTCTATGGAAAGAAGGCAATAACCACAACGAATATCCATGAGAGATTGGTGGCTGTGTATGGGGAAAATAGCTCGTCCTATTTTCAAGTTAAATTTTGGTGTAAGCAATTCAAATGGAATAGGGAGTCCATTCAGGATGACCCAAAGTGCGGAAGACCTCTTGAAGCACGAATACATGAGTACATAAAGAAAGTTGAAGATTTGGTGTTGACTGATCGCCGAGTGACAGTTATAGCAAGACAAGCAGGTATATCCGAAACATCTGTTTTTAAAATCCTTCATGAAGATTTGGGAATGAGCAAGTTGTCGGCACGGTGGATTCCCAAGCTGCTCACTCCCGACAAAAATTGTGTAGGCGATAAATTTGCGAGGATAATTTGGCGGCTTTATCCCAAGGACATCTTCTTTAAAATTGTAACTGGGGATGAGACGTGGGTACACTACTGGGACCCACCGACGAAACAAGAGTCCATGAAATGGCTTCATAAGGGCTCTCCACCACCCAAAAAGGCGAAGACACAATCCTCTTCAGAAAAAGTGATTTCATGGGTTGAGTATATGCCAAAAGTGTATACAATAACAGGGAATGTCTACAAAGAAACAATAATCGATTTGAAAGCTATATGCGAGAAAAGACCTCACAATTTCGCCCCGAAAACTGTGCTTCTGCACGACAACTGCAGGGTGTATAAAGCACGAATCGTTAAAGAAGCAATTGATGAATGCGGCTTTGAGGAATTACAACATCCACCGTACAGTCCCGACTACAGTGACTATTATCTCTTTCCAAAAACTCAAAAAACACTTGAGAGGGCGTCGCTTTTTGTCGAATGGGGATTTGAAAAACTCTGTGGAGTCGATTTTTGCAAATTTATTAAAAGAAGTTTTTTTTTCAAAGGCATAGCGTTATTAGAAAAACGTTGGAATAAGTGTGTAAGCGTAATGGTTCTTATGTTGAAAAATAAAATGTTGTTTGTTCTATAACTTGTTTCCTTCCTACTTAGGTAGATAACATAACAAACTCCCTTCGTAGTTCGAATTCGGGAGCATAAGGGGGATAGGGTCAACAATTATATGACATTTTAATAGCCCTAAAATATTAGTACACTTAAGATTAAACGTAAAATCTTAATAAATTGTATAAAGAATAATCGTTTCATTATTTCATAATTTTTTTAATTCTGTTCGTAAGTACAATTCATTAGTATTTTTTAAAGAAAAATATACATTAAAACACGCTCATAGGGAACTAACCTCTTTACATTCACTAAAATATTACACGTTAATTACTCTATTCTTTCCTAACACGACAGCCACAACTTAAGCTAAGCTAACCGTTAATTAATAGTCATTTTGATGTAAAGGGCACAATGGGAAACAAATAGAAACAATTCAGTTACATATATACACCTGGGGCAATTTGACCAGTTGGATGCTGTCCACGATGAGCAATCGACCAGCTCGTTTGCTTTTCTGTACAGTTAGTTAATCAATTATAAGATTAGTTGCTACATAAGCATCTGGCAGGTTTGTCAAGACTGTTGTAATTGAATGTTGAATAGCTGTGATAACATCTGTGTTTGCATGATTAATAAAGCTTAAACCGTAGGTTAGCCATTGGGTATATGTAGACCGTTCGTATTGTTTCAACTGGAAGATAGGAGTTTAACTCGCCATCGCCATAAACATAACAATATTATTTTTCTGTATAGCCTCATACCAATTTATTTGAAAACTTCAAAAATAATAAAGGTTTAAATTAATTATTTATAATATTCGTTTCATTATGTGAATATACCTGCTTGCGGCATGGATTGTGCGTTGTAGGTAAAATACGTACTTTAGACGCAGAAAGTCTAGTATTCAAATCCCTTACTTCTTACAATTTTTTGCAACAGGCTAATAGAATTTGTTAATTTCCCTTAAATGTGCAATTAAACAGAATAAATCACAGTCAAATATGTAAAGATCCTTACGAAAAACTTAACATAATTAACAGAAGAGGAAACACTTAACAAAACATTTAATGGAAATCTACCAAAATTACCACTGTTGACATTTTTGGTAATTTCGTTAAAAATTCATTCTACGTAAACATTATTCGATAAAAATTGCAGATGTGATAATAAAACATGCAAACTCTATTAAAGAGTTGCAATTAAAAACACACATTAATATTAAAACCTGCCTGAGATTTGAAAATCAGGCCGTGGGAGCACAGAACAAGATTTTACCGCTAGGCTAGAAGGACCGAACACGGTTCCTGTCTCAAGCGTACGCAGCAACATACTGTGAGTTTCCATCTTACTAAAGTATATTTGTAATAAACTTTCAAATAAATTAATTCGAAGTGAGCGAAAAATGTTATTTATCATTCCATTTATACCAATTGGAAGTAGCATATAGTATACAACTTTTTCATAATCCTCACGATAAACTACTATATTCCCCGTAAAATGGTATGCCAGTTTTGCAAATACTATTAGACAAAATCCAGCGTAACATTATTAAATCAAACTTTTTTTGTCGTCACGCACTTCGACTATGGAGCGAGAACAATATAAGAAAGAATAATTGCCGCAGTTTACCGTCTCTTCTTCTTTCCCTGATAGTTTTTGTTATGACCTTTTTATAAATCATAAAGCACAATAAGCGTACTGAACGTAGTCGTAACTCGTTCATCATAAATGTGCTATTCTTTTCAGTATTACCAATTCAGGAAATGATAATGAAATATTCAAGATATGCTCATAAAAATATCCACTCGGAGTAAGTTTACGAATTCTTTCTGCTTTCATTTCGGCAATCCACATCCAATTTTAGAATAGTAAATTGTTTTAGCGTCAGGACATGATGAAGTTGGTAGCCCAAATTATGTAAAAACTATAATAGCTAAATGGTATTTAGAATGTATTCCATGATTAAAGGACCTGACTCTAAGTAGGATTATTTAGTATTTATATTAAAATCTATGTTTAAAAGCTTGAAGTATATAGATAACTCAAATCATTTAAGTATAACAAAGATTGTTATTCTTATTTTACCT
>JABXWE010063812.1:0-15066 GCA_014611495.1 Limonius californicus
CCACACAGCGGCGCGTTCGTACGCCGACAGCCGGACGAATTTGTGACAAGCGGTCGCAAGGCCGTGCGGCCGGCCGCTATGTTTTAGTGATAGAAAGCTTTTCACATGAACGAATCCTGAAGAAATTGAAAAACTTGACACTGTCTTGTTTGAGTTTACTCATTATTGTATATTATTTTCCATGTATCAAATTGTGTGATGTTATGGGATTCATCCACAGTATTGCTCGTCTCTGACAACAACGCCGTCGTAGAAGACCAGGAAGCAAAAGAAGTTCTTCTTCAGAGTCCACTTGTATATTACAAAATTTGCTATCGCATCTCTCTGAAGGGTTAATTTTTTAAACGGGCCACTGCGTGGCACTACTCCGTGTCATCAGGCAGTAGCTGATTCACGCCACCAAGTGGCATCATTCGGTGTCGCCCGTGTGTAGGTACCCTAAACATTAAGATTAGATAAACCGCTTGGAAATACATTATTTCAAGCCTGTACAGCTATAAAATAAATACGATTAATAGTTTCCCACTTTATAATTTATAAAGTGGGACCATTGAATGTGATCCTTCTACACTCCGCGGTCTCCATTTTAGAACTCTTACTACATCTATTATCGTTGGTCCTCATGTTGTATCCTCCCATCTCCATTTTCTCGATGCCACTATTTCTACCACATTTTTACACGAGTTTATTATCTAATCCATATGTTAGATGTTTGCTCTTTCAGTATTACTCGAATCGTATTGCGTTCCATCGCTTCTTGGGTTTTTCGTAGCCTATCGATATTTTATTGCGTGTAGGCCTGCCGCGCACGGGCAACTTTTGTGGTGGGCGATAAAATAGTTTGATCAGTTAAAAATTGTTATTCACTGGGGTCCATAAAATAATATATAATAAAAGCCAGTTGGTACAATTAAAAAATCACCAGAGACCATGCATCCCATTTCAGCAATTAAACAGTTGCTTTGAAAAAGTTGCCTACCCGACAGGCCTGTCATGGTTTCAAAGTTTACAGAGATGTAATATATGGGCCGCTTATTATAAGATTAGAAAATACATGGTCAGCTGGTACAGATTCTTCCAAAGAAAAATGCCATGTGGAATCTACTTACATATATGTTATATAATTTTTTTTAACAAACAAACATACATGTACTGTGTCTCTGTACTGAAGCCATCATTATTGATTGGTGTAGAACACAAGATATTTAATTTTGAATGCATAAATTAATATCTGCAGAGATTATGATCATGTTATAGGTTTTTGAAAGATTTTCGCACCTGCTTGATAAACCGTAAGGGGTTCTAAGCAGCTTTTTTTTAAATCTTTGATAAATAAACCTTCATAAGCTACCTTAAAGAAGGTAATAGATACATTGAAGATAGTGTTTAATATATTAAAAAATAACAACATGTCTTTGAATGCTTTATCTGTTACGAGACGTTGCGATCCTCTCTCCTATACCAGTTTTGCGCGTTTTGAAGTACCACAGACAAGAGGACCTACAGCATAAAGTGGGCTCCGAACCATGGGAAGTGTGAAAACTTCTACTCCAGAGTAGATTTACTAGGCAGAATACCTCGTTGGTTTGCCAATGCCACACGAGAGAGAATAGCCGTTAAAAATTTGATGCTTCAGTACTGGGAATTGAAACTCACACCTTAAGCGTACAAGTAACACGCTGACCTCTAGCTTACGACCAACTCAATTAGTTGGGTTAGAATGCGTAACTATAAACATTTGCAACAAGTTGCCATGTAACCTGCAATGGTTGTTTCAGTGCTTCGATTTAACGAATGTAAGTGTTTAAAATGTCCACCGATAATGTTTCTACACCTTTAATTAAGTTCGTCTTAACAAAGCGTGTCTTCTAAATACAGCATATTTGTTTTTTTCCGACAGCTTCACATATAACCGGACTAAAGAATATTTTTACACAATCTAGTATTTTCATGCGTTTACTTACTCTGTTTCCAAGGAAGTAATTTATGTTTACCTTCCAAGCTGTAGTTGTTATTAGTGATAGGCGTATCTCGAATGAAATCATTCGAAATATTCCATCATCCATATATCTCGAGATATCTTTGAGATGCGAGTAATTCATTCGAGTTTAAAAAATTCTCGAATAGGTTCATAGCGACGCGCACATCTCGAATGAAACAATTCGTAACATTCGATTATGCGTTCATCTCCAATATGCGTGTAATTCATTCGGATGGTGAAAACTTCTCGAATACGTTTACAACGACACGCACATCTCGAATGAAACAATTCGCAATATTCGATTATGCGTGCGTCTCCAAGATGCGAGTAATTCATTCGAATGATAAAAACTTTTCGAATACGTTCACGGCGGCACGCGCATCTCGAATGAAACAATTCGAAATATTCGATTATGTATGCATCACCAAGATATTAATAATTCATTCGAATGATAAAAACTTCTCGAATACGTTCGCAGCGACACGCGCATCTCGAATGAAATAATTCGTAATATTCAATTAAAAGTGCATATCCGAGATGCGAGTAATTCATTCAAATGATAAAAACTTCTCGAAAACGTTCGCAGGGACACGCGTATCTCGAATGAAATAATTCGTAATATTCGATTATACATATGTGCATCTCCGAGATGTGAGTAACTCATTCGAATGATAAAACTTCTCGAATACGTTCGTAGCGACGCGCGCAACTCCAAAGAAACAATTCTAAATATTCAGTTATGCATGCATCACCGAGATGTTAATAATTCATTCAAATGATAAACACTTCTCGAATACATTCACAGCGACACACGCATCTCAAACGAAACAATTCGAAATATTCGATTATGCATGCATCACCAATATATTGATAATTTATTCGAATGACAAAAACTGCATGAACACGTTCGCAGCGACATGCCCATCTCGAATGAAATAATTCGTAATATTCGATTAGGAGTGCATCTCCTAGATGCGAATAATTCATTCGAATTATAAAATCTTCTTGAATACGTTCGTAGCGAAAAGAGCATCTCGAAAGAAATAATTCGTAATATTCGATTAGGAGTGAATCTCTGAGATGCGAGTAATTTATTCCAATGATAAAAACTTGTCGTATACGTACGCAGGGACACGCGCATCTCGAATGAAATAATTCGTGATATTCGATTAGGCATGTGTACGAACAAGCGGGCTTAAGTTACGATTATTTGATTCTACTTTTCCATACTTAAATCCAAAATATTAATTATAGAATTTTTTAGACAGAGAATTATTCAATTAAATATATTGTCGTAAACTAGATAAATATCGGTTGCATAGCGGAGCGCTGTGGACGCCGGTCAAACGGTATTCGTAGTCTAGCACAATCCGCGCTGGTCAGTACTCGGATGGGTGGAGCAATATAGTAGCATATGCAACCGGTCGTGCTTCGGAGGGTACGTAAAACCGTCGGTCCCGGTTGTCTTACAAACATCTTTGACAATCGTTAACCTTGTAGTGGAACTTCTCTGTTCGACGGGTTAGGTTAGCCTCCTGTACGGCATACGTACAAAGAGGGCTCACAGAACCTACTCTATAGTAGGTAATTAACAGGCCATTGGCCTATACACATAAGAAGAAGAAGTAGATAAATAAATACAATAATTTCAGCAATTTACGTCACTGTTTAAAAATAACAAATAAACAAACTTTTTTTACCTTAATCAATTACGATCATTTGTAATCTGTCCGGCTTCTCATATTACCTATCCGTTTAAAAAAGTCAATGGTTAAATTGGTCGTCATGATTACGCGTATGAAGATATAAACTATTAATCGATTATAAAAATATAATTGGAAATATCATTAATATTTAATAACTTATAATATAACGCTGAAAACCATAATACGGCATCTACAATCAGGTTATTCGTACAATATGACGAAATTTAAATAAATATAGAACAGAATCCAGTTCAAAACCGAAAATACAATTAGATGTTAGATTCGAATGATTAATTTGAATGAATATCTCGATTTTTAAATTTTTTCGAATACTAATCTTTCGATTATTGAAATCATTCGATTATGCCCATCACTAGTTGCTATAGTCGCAAGGTGGTAAATTGCAGAAAAGCCAAACTTGTTAGTGGAAAATGGAAGGCAATAATACGCTTCGCAACACAAACCAGGAGTTGTTTTTGTTTATACAACTCTATACCAACAGCATTAAGAACAATCAATTCAAACGTAACTTTAGGAATGCGATTGTAATTTTTAAGCAATTATTTTTAGTTTTTTTTTTTTTGTGTTAGTGTTCCTATCTTGAAAAACTCGTAATTCGGGCGTTAAGTGCATTTTGTACCAGTATTGGATAATATTGTTATACTTGAGTGAATACCTATTTTGATATTGTACAAACATTCCATCTGGACTTTTCCATACCAACAATATTCTCTTTACAGGATCGTTTGAAACAAGAACAAGCAGATATCTTTTTGCAGTTGTTGTGCGTGTAAACTTAAATCGAAAATTTACTTTACATGCTTACAGTAACACTTCTGGTATAAAACGGCATCAACTTCTGATATTTAAATACATAGCTAAGATTAACTATAACCTGTTTTTTTTTAATTTACTCATCATGTCAGTCGATTTCGAAAACTATTTTTGACAATTCCATTCTACTAAAAGCGTACCTTCAAATGTCTGATCCTTTTTAAGTTTAAAAGGTTTATTTTTAGTATGATTCAATACGATTCTTTCTGCAAAGAGTAAAAAAGGCACTGCGGAATGTTTCCTATACATCATCATCATCATCATCAACTGGCAGGAGTAAACCGTTATGGTTTGTTCCAATCTCATGTAAATTGTTCATTCCAACGTTTCTTTGGGCGACCCAGCCTTCTTTTCCCTCGTGGTTGATAATGTAAAAGTTGTTTTGTGATACAGCAGTCCAGTCGTCTATTCTTAATATATGTTCCCTCTAGTTGTTCTCCAGTCGCCATCTTCCCAGTTGAAGTGCCTCTTCCACCAATTTTGCCATATCGAAGTCTATCTCCTCTGCCAAGCTCGCTGTTGGGACTTGCTGCTAGTTTTGCCTCGCCCCGATTATTTATTTGGTACCCGTCATATCTGACGGGCTTTCCCCTAACCGCCACCAAGGTAGGTGCCCGATGGAGGACCTTCAACCCCGCACGGGTATTACGTATACATACACGTTAAAATATCACAATCATCAGCAGTGTTTGCAAAATAAATTTGTTAATGTAATACAATTAATTTAATATAGACAATGTTAAAAATTAATTTATTTAAGTCAAATTGCCATTCAACAATAATTTTTTTGTTGCTATATTTAATTTTCTGTGGTACCTAAATGCCTGTGTATGTCAAGAATGTTTAGTGCCTGAACTACTTCCGGTCCTTTAATAATCATTTAGTAAATCATTTTCACGCACTGCATAATTAAATTAACTGTCTCTATCAGTCCTAAGCACCGTTTCAAGGTATTCTATAAAAGAAGAGCGCTGTAATATTTATGCTGATATTCACTTAATGTTATATGTACAGCTTGTAAAACATGCGATTTCTACCACAACAAAAATAATTTCTACTCGGTTGTTGATAATTTCTTAGGTACCCCACTGCAGCATCATAGATATTAATGGTAAATTAGTGACTAATGGACTAAAACAAGAACAAAATAAAAATGCCCAATAACACTAGTCTTTCATGTAAACTCCCCTATACAAAAATATTTGTAATTGTTGACTCTAATGGAACTTTAAGAATGCTACTAATTCATCATTAAAGATAATACTTCCAGCCGTACTGAACTTCTAGTTCTCCTTAAATTTAGCTCTACATTTTAGTAAAATACCTAATAGACGAAACGAGAAATTAACCGTATGAAACGAGATTGACTTTGTTTCTCGTCTCGCAATTTCGAGATGAGATGAGAGTCGTATTATTTCTCGTCTCGTCTAGTCTCTCGGCAGCACTACTACCTTTCATTGCCGGTATATTTTCAAAAGTTTGCTGTGCATTGTTAAAAAACCTCGATTTAAATTTCTTTAAACTCGGGGCACACACACACGCACTTACATATGCACAAACATACACATTACACGGCCATAAATGCTCTAAAATCCACTTTCTTGGTCTCCTATTCTAATATCTAGAATTTGAGTTTTTTGTGACTTTGCGAATGTTTGTGGTATGCCAAAGTAAAGAATTTAGTAAGCTTTCGATGCACTGCAAATATCACATAATGTTCCATAAATAACAATATTTTTGTGTTCCCTGCTCTCCGGTTTTTCCAACAATCTTTCCTAAAAGGTTATATACATATCGAAAGTATTTAATGTAGCATGTCACGTGCTTAAACGGAATTGTGACACATAAACGACGGCATGGCCTAGCGTAGCTGAGAGGAGGGAGGGGGGTTCATTCTGTAAAATAAACCGCGCTTAAATCTGAACAAATGCGGGATAAAGTCGCAGTAAGTGAGGGCGCCAACGGGAATATTATACTAGATCTAACACTGCTCACGTTACTTTGAACCGCCAATCCGAAGGTTGTGCGTGATCGAACTTACCTTTTCACGCAATTGTTCCTAATAAAAAAAATATGAATTAACTAGTCCCGTAAACAGAGGGGCCAACAATCACTCTCAGCTGTCCTTACAGGAATCTACACATTACTTTTAACAAAGATCAAAATAAAATAAGAGTTGAGTTTACAAGGCATATAATTAAATTAAAGAAGCGGACAAAATACACGCAAAATGGTTAAATGATTACAATTTGGTAACGAACAAAAGTAAACATTATTTAAAAAGAAAACAGTTTGAAACGCACAATCTTAAGTTTAAACAAGGTGACACACAGGTGAACCAAAAACAATTAAATCTAAGTTAGTAATACCTGAAAAAAAGATATTGCAAAAAGGCCTTGTACACGCGGTATTTTCTTATATCGGTGAAGTTCTTCGAATAAAACATACAAAATATAAACTGATTTCTCAATTAACGGCGTCGTCTCAGGGGGGGCTCCCTCTCAGTAAACTAACTGGAAGAGCTAAAGCGTGGCTTACAAAGGTTTTGAGAATTTACCTTTTTCTATGAAAAATTGGCCCATCGGAGGGGGGGGGGGTGCAAAGCTTGAGTCAGTCCCTGAGTGTAGAGGTGGAGGTTTTTATAGTTTCTTCTCTCGAAACCGCTTGCTCTTGGCAGATTTTTCACTATTGCGTCATACGATGAAATTTCCCAAATCGGTACTTAGAGCGATATTTTCGGAATTTTTGGGAAACCGAAAATTCCCCTTTTTAGGACGTTCCGTAAATGGTACGGCACAAAGCGAAAGTCATTACCTATTGGTAAATTACACTGATTCGGACGCCCGAGGGTAATTTTAAATCTGCGTAATACTCAGGTCGAGAACTGGAGCCTGCCTTTCGTCTCTTCCCCGCATTGAACAGTGTGAAGACTGGGATTAAAGCTACGTTTGCAGAAATCTAAATAACGTCACAAACAGAAACACATTTTATAGTAAAGAGATTCTAAAAGAGAAAGTTACAGTCTGACTTACACAAAACACAAATAATAAAGGCACCTGCATTTCATGTAGTCATGGTCGATGGATTATTTTGACACGAATCATCTCGCACAGTTATTATGCACATATTGTAACTTCTGAAATTTTGTAATATATTAAATAGAAAACCTTACACTCGTGAACATAACGGAAAATCAAACACCTTGTATAATATAAAAGGAATTTTTGTTCTATCAAAAGTCGATATTTTCAAATTTGTAAGAAGACAACCAACTTTCAATCTTCATTTAATATAATTATAATTACAGGGTTGATTTAATTAATGCAGATATTACATGTGTGTACTGGATGTCCTTAGGGAGTAAAAGTTTCAGCTGCAACCGAAGATAAAGATAGGAAGTTTCATTCATGGATTTCCTGCTTGAAAATTCACAACTGCACTATCAGCGCGTTACACGAGTCACCACATTGCGCGGCTAGCGTAAAAACGTACTAATCGCGTTACCAAATAGAGCAAGTACATTTTGTTTATCACATATTCAGATACAGTGTGGCATTCGTGGTAGCAGCAGTGATTTTGTTAGTTTATGGTGCATAATCTGTTACCTACACATCATCCAAATTTCCATTAACCCATCTGGATCCAGGCAACGGCGCGCAGGGATATGAAAATCGATTTTCCTTCGGACTGTGAGTTTGCTTTAGGGTTTGTTCACTATACAGCTTCGGAACATATATTAGTGTTGCAGTTCGCATATTTGTATTCTACGTAATGTGCAGTATTAGCAATTAACACAATATTTTGTAAAGCGGCAAAATTTAAAAATCTGTAAGTTGTAACCGCAACTTTCAATAAAATTAACATAAAATAAATCAAGAAAACAACAGATAATCGGTTTTAATTAGAACCAAGTAAAGTTATTTGTATTTCGTTTTTAATTAGGTTTAGTGTAATCTAAATTACCTCGGCTTAACTATTGTTATGTTAGACGTGCATATTCAAAACATTTTTTACGGTTTTGTCATTTCTAAGCAGCTTACAGTTTTGCGTTCTATAACAAATATAATAATTTTAATTCTTACAAACTATAAACGACCCACAGCAATATCTGCAATACAAGATTTTTAGAATATAAAAAAAATTAAGCTGTTTTTCAATATGATCTAATTTTCACCGTGGCCTTTAAAACGGTCGCCGGGAAGTTTTTTGAGTCCATCTCTCTAATAATGAAATAGTGTTAAAATTATATTTCAGAAGCCATTTCAAATATTTCCATTCATTTCTATTTATTTACGTGTTGCCGCGTTTGGTATATATTTGTTAAATGCTTATTATGCATGTGATTGACCCATTAAAAATAACAACGTTCATTAGTAACTATCGGAACAATAAAAAAACTGTGTTTACTGCACTGTAATATGACATATAAAATTATACTTTGCCCCTTTACGGCGTATATCAAAACTGTGCATGTGAACAAGAAGTAGCAACAAATAACTCCCGGATTTACTGCTTTTAGATTTGATACAGAAAAACATTTACAAAATAACAAACAAGCAATCTACAACGTGGTGATAAAGTTCCGCATAAAATTCATAATTTTATTATTTAATGTTTTTTTGAGAAACCCCAGAAATACGTCAATTTGATTTTTAAACAGGCACTTCCTCGTCCAATTTTTTTTTCATCAGCATTTCTTGGGCGCTATGACTTCATCATTAATTTTTTTTAAACGGCAGATACATTTTTTTCCTGATAGATCTTCTCACCAGCTAAATGGTGACGTACAATAATTGGTACCCGATATAATATTTTTTTTGAGAAACATAATCATAAAGCTCAGACAATTCAAAATTTATATTTAATAAAAATAAGAACATTATGAAAAACATTACCCAGTGGAAATTTTTAAATTATCCATCATTAACCAGTTGGCATTGAACAGCATATGTGTAAACACTTTGTGTACTTCACATAACCCCACAGACGAAACTGTAGCGGCGTTAAGTCAGATGACCGCGCAGGCCACTCAAACGGTCCTCACCGTTCTTTCTACGGGGCCATGTGAAATCGTGAGTTTCGTCATGTATGGCAATAATTGTACAGGGTGGTCTAAGTTTAATAGTATTTGTGCAAATCGGTCGTAAATCGACTTAATATATCGATGATTTGTATAAAAAAGAACCACAACAAATAGAGCTATGATTTTAATAATTACACTACCAAAAAATAGATTTATAACAATAGCGAACAACAAAAAAATTATTATCAAGATGGACCAAAAAATGTTTGTACCCGATGAAAAATGTTTGTGCGTGCTTAATGTAACAAACCCTTTACGCAACTGGTCATTCCCCCCCCCCCCAAGTGCAGATACTTAAAAACGTCGCCAAAAGGATTTTACCACCCCTAACTTCCTGGCTGTTGTTTCCACTGGAAAATTCCACTTGCTATTTCTTCGAACACAAACAGTATTAATGGGCCAATTGTTCAATAACCTTTTTAAGATCGTTTTGATAACCTAGACAAAAGTATGCTTACGTTTCAGAACTATATATGCAAACTGAAATATGCATCAGTTCTGCAAATTCTATATTTTTAAGTATGAGGATGGTTCATCAATTGTCCCTAACACTGAAGGCTTTGGCCGAAAAATGAATAATTGTTTTCGAGACCTCACTTATTGGCATTAGTATATGCCAAGGTGCAGGTGCACCATAAAAGTTATACATTTAATATTACTGCGATTTCGTTGAAATAGAAAAATTCGAGACAAGGGCTGTGATAAAATAACTTTTTAATGAGGGTTTATCATCGCACCAAATTTATAATGACATACCCGGAGTGTTGGGTGATTCTACCCCGTAATATCAAGCAATTACGAATTGATGCCGAGGTTTCAAATTAGGAAGGAAGTCATGTCAACACGCACCAGGTGTTGGACTACCAAAAGCAGTTGTTACTCAAGAAAATATTGATTTGGTTCATGATACGATACTGAGTGATTGGAGAATTACCGTCAAATATATTACTGAGAAGGGAGATGTATGGCCTTTCCGTTGAAAGCGTTGAGAAAATTTTGCACGAGAAATATCGTGTCTGAAAAAGTCTGCGCACGATGGATTCCGAAAATGTTGTCACCTAGTCAAAAGTGGGCCATATTTCTCACTGTTGCGAGCAATTTGAGATTAACGGATACGGATTTGGATGGATTTTTGGAAAGATTTGTAACTGCAGATGAAACTTGGGTTCATCACTTTGATCTAGTGTTAAAACGGCAGAGTATGGAATGGCGGCGTTGTGGTTCCCCGCCCCCATGAAAGTTCCGTGTGACTTCACCGACTGGAAAGAAAATGGCAACTGTGTTTTGGGATTCTGAGGGAGTTCTTCTTGTTGATTATATTATTATATATAATAACATAAGACGATTACGCAAAACTTATACCAAAAGTTCGTGAAACTATAAAGCAACAAAGACGCGGAAAATTGAAACACGAAGTTCTACTCCACCAAGATAACGCTCCCGCTCACAAGAGCTGTGTTTCTACAGCTGCTATCTACAATGTTGGATTTGAAATTTTAGGACAACCCTCATATTTGACAGATCTTCCCCCTATGACTTTCGCCTATTCCCCAAATTAAGAGAACCTCTTCGGAGAACTTATTTTTCGGACGATGAAGAGATGATGGCTGTTGTGAATGAGTGATTTGCAGTGCAGGACAAAGAGTTTTTTAAAGGCATTTAAGCTCTGTGTCATCGTTATAGTAAGTGTGTTAATCTTTTAGGGGATTATGTTTAGAAATAAAGTTGTTTCAAATGTGTAAGTCATTTGCTTCTATATCAGGGCCAATAAATGAAGAACCACCCTCGTACACAAAAAAGTGCTAAAATGTTATTCAAATACTTTTTACCGTGGATTGAAATTGTTTTATCGGGTAATTTGCACTTTTATTAACCACAATTAGCCATGGACGCCGATAAAAATATTTCTTGGAGGATTGAAGTTTACACACCATAAAGTTTTATAGAAAACTACATCGCATAATAAACGGGCAGCACAAAGAGTCATAAAAAATCGCAATAATTTTTTAATTCTAGAAGTCCATTTGGCCAAATAACATATTGTACTTTGCATTCACTAAAATATTATTATGTTGGTTAAAAAAATTAAAAATAAACAATAACAGCTAATATAAAAATGAAACATATAATACATACGTCTAGGAATTTAAATTTTGCATATTGCATGTTGGCATATTCTGAGATGTTCGTAGGCTAGAGGTCAGCGCGTTAGACTTCTACGCTGAAAGTCTGGGTTCAATTCCCACTACAGGAACCTCGGGGTTTTTAAATTCTGTCCATCCAAGGCAATGGTAAACCAGTGAGGTATTCTGCCTAGTAAATCTTCCCTGGAGTAGAAGTGTTTACATTTCCCGCTGTTAGGAGCCCACAATAAACTGCGGGTCCTCTATGTCTGTGGTACCTTAAATCGTGCAACACAGTCATAGGAGAGAAAATAACAGATTAAACATTCAAAAAAAGATGAATTCTGATTTCTACATAAATGTTATAAAAGTTTTGAAAAAGTTACTATCTGTTTCTAAGAGAAACTTTAATTTAGATTTTGAGTCTAGTTTTCGATACTGAAACACCTATTAGATACACTTCAACTAGAAATTCAAATTTAAATTCGTAATCTCGAGTGTAAAGTAATTTCGGGATTGAACAAAAAATTTCATTTTTAAAGGGAGAAATAAAAAAAAGTTGAGATTTCATTATTAGGCCCAATACCTACTCGAGCTTTAAATACGAATTACTATAACTTCTTTGAATTTATAGTTGAAATACATTTTACATTTTTAAGGAACGATTTTAAAATTCAATAGCTAAGCAAAGTGGTTTATTAAAATTAGTTTAAATGACGAATTTGATCGCCATTTTATTCTTCAACAAGCAACAGCTTTCTTCTATGTTGTGGACAGCATTTTCCAGCAGATCTAATTGCATATCTTCAATTTGTTGTTATAGCAAAATTATTCAGTTTATCGATAGTCGTAGAAGTATTTAGAAAAACTCACGCCAAAACCAAAAATCGGCCGGGTTAAGATCGGGACAACGCACTGGCCAAGTGTTAGCAAAATGTCTGCTTATTAAGCGATTGCCAAACGTATTAATTAAAAGTTGATTTACTAGATTATAAACACGGGGAGGTGCACCATCCTGCATGAAAATTATGTTATGAATATTATAATTTCATAAACTTGACATAACAAATTTGTGCAGTGTATTAAAGTAACCTTGCCAGGTAACCGTGATTACCGTTTGATTAAAACAAAAAGTATGCTTCTATAATAAAACGGAATACGAATCCACAACATACGGTAACCTTCAAATAATGTAGTCTTTGCTGAACCGTATGGGGATAATTTTCAGACCTAATCATATAATTGCGAGTATTAACACCACTATTTAATGAAAAATATGCTTCGTCGGTCTATAAAACGTTATCCAACCACTACGGATTAATTTCGGCTAAGACTCGAAGAGCAATATCATATCTAATTATTGGTTAATAAAATTTGCATTTTATACGGATACATTTTTAGGATCCTTCTAAGAATTCGCCAAATCGTTGTATAACTCATCTGGCGACGTTTGGCAACTTGATTAGATTCCGTACGTGTTATTTTCTGCGATTTTTTCAGTCTCACGTAAAACTTCACCATTAACATTAGTGATGAGCGTATCTCGAATGAAATCATTCGAAGTATTCGATTATGTATGCATCTCCGAGATGCGAGTGATTTATTCGAATGATAAAAATTTCTCGAATGCGTTCGTTTAGTGGTGAGCGCATATCGAATGAAACAATTCTAAATATTCGCTTATGCATGCGTCACCGAGATACTAATAATTCATTCTAATGATGAAATCTTCTCGGATTACTTTCATTTCGTTGTTCGGCTAGTAATCGAAATATCGTTTGCGTCCGTATATAATTTGAGTAGTATTCGAATGATTTTGTAATTCGATAAAATACTAAAAGATAAACTACAAAGTAACATATTTGACTTGTTTCGTGTGATGGGGTCGCATGTGCAGCTGAATTAGCAAAATATCTTTTTTTAATTTGGATCCGGGCAGGCTTAAGTAACAATTATTTATTTCTACTTTTCCATTCTTAAATTCAAAAATATTAATTGTAAAACTTTTTAGATTGATTATTATTCAATTAACTACAATATTGTTATAAACTAAACAAATAAATATAATAGTGTCGGTAATCTGTGTTACAGTTTAAAAATATCAATTACACCAATTTTTTTTATTTTAATCAGTTACGATCATTTGTAATCTGTCGGGCTTTTCATATTACCTTTACGTTTAAAAAAATTTTGAGACTAAATTGGTCGTCATGATAACACTTATAGAGATATAAACTATTAGTCAATTGTAATAAAATAATTAGAAATATCGTTAAGATTTAATACCTTATAATACAACACGGAAAACCGTAAAACGTCATTTACAATCAGGTTAATCTTACAATGTAAATAAATAAATACAGAACAGAATCCAGTCGAAAACCGAAAGAAACAATTCGAAACAAGAGTGGAAGGTCGGACATTTCTCGCATTGCCGAAATCCGTGGACATTTTGGATTCGAATGATTAATTCGAATGAATATCTCGATTATTAAAATCATTCGAATACTAATTATTCGATCATGCCCATCATTAATTAACATCTTTACCTACTTTAAGCCTTCCATACTGTTTTCATCAGGAGCACAACCACTTTTGTCAAATTTTTTGTTTAATTTTCTGTAAGACTGAATATTCGCAGACCATAATTTAAACTTCTTGAGCATTCATAATAACACTAAATGTGACCGATTAGAACTTGTAAAGTCAAAATCATTTTAAAACACAGCAAATTGTGAGTGATTTAAAAATTCCATAGGCACGAAAATTACATTTAGAGCATATCAACAAACTTATTACCATGATAATCAAAAAATTAAAAAATGCTATCGCCAAACAAATTCCACTGGTTTACGAATACAAATTTCTTTCTAGTTTGCTTATCCGTTGCGTTTTTAAAAAGTTATGGCAACTTCAAAATGTAACTTTCTTTTTGAATAACTGTACACATTTATTTATTTCGCTATAGGCTTAGAGAAACTTTTGTTGAATAAGTTTTATTTGTTTAAATCACTCAAGAGTATGGACATTACTAATATACGTGTAATATTTGACATACAATTATTAAATTAATGTTTTATTATCCAATCATTTTCTAAGTGTATGGTTGTAGTATCATTAAATATTGCTTGTGATAGATTACTCACTATTATTTTCACTTATCACTATTCATTATCTATAGTTTTTATCTATATTTTACTTTCCCATACCTTATAGGTATAGGGTAAGTATTGAATTCATGAAAATTTTCGAAATCGAGATTTTAACGGAAATATCCGTTTTGGGTCTCTAGGAACCCAAAAAAGTGGTTTTTAAAAAATGTCTGTCTGTGGGTGGGTA
>JABXWE010063813.1:0-10430 GCA_014611495.1 Limonius californicus
TTTGCAATAGTGGAGTATCCAGGAATTATATACAGGTACTCTATGCGTCAACGGACAAAAGTTATTATTTAATTCAAAATCCTACATATGGCGGCAATCTTAATACCTACAAGACAGTACATGTCCTGCACGTGGCCCTAAAGTCGTCATCATTTGCAACAGTGGAGTATCCAGTAGTTATGTCCAGGTACTCTATGCGCCAACGGACAAATAGCTATTATTTGATTCAAAAACCTACAGATGGCGGCAATCTTAATACCTACGATGTAGTACATGACCTGCACGTGGTCCTACATTCGTCATACTTTGCAATAGTGGAGTATCAAGGAGGTATGTACAGGTACTATATGCGTCAACGGACAAAAGCTATTATTTGATTCAAAAACCTACAGATGGCGGCAATCTTAATACCTACATGTCCTGCACGTGGCCCTAAAGTCGTCATCATTTGCAACAGTGGAGTATCCAGGAGTTATATATAGGTACTCTATGCGCCAACGGACAAGAACTATTATTTGATTCAAAAACCTACAGATGGCGGCAATCTTAATACCTACAAGGTAGTACATTGTAACGCCTAGTTGGCAACAATAATACTACTGACTACTAAGTGCAATCAAAAAAAAACTACCGGTAAGTTTCAGGTGTCGAGAGTAAGGGTCGACCAGCTCAAGTCGAAGAAGGGGGGGGTTAAATAAAAGGCCTAGGCGCCACCTGTTTTGAAAATTAACCTTAGCCCTCGACGATGTCACGATGGATAAAACAGGAACCTCCCTGGAATCTAACTTACCTTTGAATATTGCTAACTTAGAAAAACTATGGGGAAAGAAAAACACAATCAAACAAGAAAGTCCGGACAATTAAACATTTAATGCACAGCAAACGACAACAAGATCAACATACTGGAAGATTAACAACATGGTAACACACAAAATTATTGAAAGAGAACAATTTTTATATAGATCAACAAAATAATTTAAAGGACGCCATAAAGCGAAAGAACAAATTCAAGTTATAAAAATAATCAAAATTACAAACAACTCGACAAAATTCCAAGTATTCGAAGTCGACAAGATCTCGTTACTCAATATCTAGATTCAAACATAATAGATCTAACAATGTAATACAATAAAACGTTACCTTTCGCAATATTTCCCAAAATTTAAATTATAACAAGAAAAAAAAAAGGTTTGACTACAATTTGCAAATTAACACATGAAAAGTTCAGATTTATCGAACGCACCTGGTATAAGTTCAAAAATTCAAATTGTTATTACCACGGAACATATTATCAAGCGCACATACCCGTGGAACCATATTGTTGATATCGGTGCTTTGAACTTCGCTGCTCTCTGCGATAAACGAATCCATTGAACGTTCGCCAGGTCTGCTTTGCTTCAAATTGAACAAGATGACCATGAATGCAAAATAAATCCAAATTCAATGTTCAAAACTCGAGCGGAAGCAACTTCCGAACGGTAGAAAATCCATACGGGAAAGGACGCCTAAATAAATTCAAGGAAAATTGCAATAACAAACAACCAAAAGCTTAAATCTCATTCTTACCGAACGATGACATTTTCGGCGATAAGGGAACCTCTAGGTCAATGGCACAATCAAATTGGGCAAAACCCTAGGAAAATTAACTCTTATGCACGTCCTAGCGTTCCTCCAAAGAGGGCAAACAATCCCAAGGAACGACGGCATAAGGAAAAATTCCTCTAACAACTACGGTCAAAAATTAGGAGATCCATCCCTAGCTTACAAAAGCTAACTAGAACCGAAGCTACATGCACTACCACGAGGATTTCTCAACTAACTTCCCCGATCCGCGTAGCATACGACCAGCAAGTCAAAATTAAACGAATGCAAATCGAAAAGTTACGAGTTCGAAATTCAAATAAATCCAAAAATATTCAAAATATATGCAACCCAAATTGCGAAAATGAAATCTAATGCAAAACAATGAGGCGTACAAAATCGGAACGTTACAATAGGTTGTGTAGCCCGTTACGTACAGACACTGCGTTTTTTTTTTACTAATAATGGCATCACGTCAGCCGAAGTTAATAGGCCCGCTGAGTTCCCCTTACGTTTGTTGTTTGTGTGTCATTGTTTTTGGGACTGGTATTATATATTTTCGATAGGTTGTGTAGCCCGTTAGGTACAGACACTGCGTTTTTTACTAATAATGGCATCTCGTCAGCCGAAGTTAATAGGCCCGCTCAGTTCCCCTTACGTTTGTTATTTGTGTGTCATTGTTTCTGGGACTGGTATTATATAGTTTCGAGAGGTTGTGTAGCCCGTTAGGTACAGACACTGCGTTTTTTTTTACTAATAATGGCATCTCGTCAGCCGAAGTTAATAGGCCCCGCTGAGTCCCTTACGTTTGGTTATTTGTGTGTCTTGTTTCTGGGACTGGTATTTTGATAATTAGTTTTCGATAAGGTATTTGTTAGCCGTTAGGTACAGACACCTGACGCGTTTTTTTTACTAATATGGCATCTCCGTCAGCCCGATGTTAATAGTGGACCCGATGAGTTTCCTTACGTTTGTTAATTTGGGTGTCATTGTTTCTGGGACTGGTATTATTAATATAGTTTCGATAGTTGTGTAGCCGCGTTAGGTACAGACACTGCGTTTTTCTTTTACTAATAATGTCCATCTTCGTCAGCCGATATGTTAATAGGATCCTGTATGAGTTTCCCTTAAAGTTTGATATTTGTGTGTCATTGTTTTTGGGAGTGGTATTATATATTTTCGATAGGTTGTGTAGCCCGTTAGGTACAGACACTGCGTTTTTTTAAACTAATAATGGCATCTCGTCAGCCGAAGTTAATAGGCCCGCTCAGTTCCCCTTACGTTTGTTATTTGTGTGTCATTGTTTCTGGGACTGGTATTATATAGTTTCGATAGGTTGTGTAGCCCGTTAGGTACAGACACTGCGTTTTTTTTTACTAATAATGGCATCTCGTCAGCCGATGTTAATAGGCCCGATGAGTTCCCCTTACGTTTGTTATTTGTGTGTCATTGTTTCTGGGACTGGTATTATATAGTTTCGATAGGTTGTGTAGCCCGTTAGGTACAGACACTGCGTTTTTCTTTTACTAATAATGTCATCTCGTCAGCCGAAGTTAATAGGCCTGTTGAGTTCCCCTTAAGTTTGATATTTGTGGTCATTGTTTCTGGGACTGGTAGTATATATTTTCGATAGGTTGTGTAGCCCGTTAGGTACAGACACTGCCTTTTTTTTACTAATAATGGCATCTCGTCAGCCGAAGTTAATAGGCCCGCTGAGTTCCCCTTACGTTTTTTATTTGTGGTCATTGTTTCTGGGACTGGTACTATATATTTTCTATAGGTTGTGTAGCCCGTTAGCTACAGACACTGCGTTTTCATTGCTAATTTGTAGCTACAGACTGCTGTTTGTTTCAAGTAGCTCAATAAAGTATGTAGATTGTTACTTTTTAGCTCTATCGGAGGATCTTAGTTTCTGTCATTAATTTAAACAGTATGAATAGAAAGTTGAATAGAAAAAATAAACATGTATCTAAATAAATATATGTCAAACTTACATAAGCTATTACTTTTTATTGTCTCCTCAGTTTATAAGTGAATTATTTCTATTATAAGGCAGTATACATGTAAATCCTGAAGTTCGAACTTTCTAGCTCTACCGAGGTCTATTAGCACTTCTTATCAGTAAATCAGATAGATAGGTAGGTTTGACATACACTATACATACATGTTTATTTCAGCGGTTTGACATATTGACCACATCCAATTAATAAGGTCAGTTACGATAAAAAGATAACTTTACAGAGCTAAACGTCAAATGTTAAATTGAATATGTCTTGTGTAATATTGACAATCTACATTAACTTTTACAAAACTGTTTGTCAAACGTGCTTGGTTTTTTGTTTGTTTGGTTATTGTTGCGCTGAGAATGATAAATTGTTTATGGGTAGATTTTTCTGTTATGTTAATTAAACAAAATTGTTTTAAGGTAAACATGACTTAGATTTCATTGTCTACAAATTCGTTATTAAACATGTAGTGCAGGCAGAGTTAAAGGCAAGACATAGCGACAATTCTGTGGTTTCTTTTACTACACCAACTGTATTTTTTGTATCGAAACTGAAGCGTCTAATAACAGTCTTCTGTTTTGAGTAAAATTTCTTTTACTCAACGGTATTATCAAAAATATATGCTTGGTTTAAATGAAATAACTAGATTTACAAATTAGGCAACAACAATGCCAGACTGCAAATTGAAGTATGGGCTAATGCAGCGTTCAATATCATGTAATATACACTAACAACTTTCGGAGTCAGAAAGTGTGAAGAACATCTACAGTTCATACTCGAATGGCTGCAATACAACCGGGATTCAGTAGCGCACAGCCTACTGGAATTAAATTGTAATCGCAAAATAAATAACTCTTTTAAATATTCATAATTGATTATTAAATGACCTTCGAATCAGTTGTAATTTATTTTGTTATTTAAGCAGCTAATTACTTTCTTTGCTTTGCAAATGAAAATTTTATGCTTAACTGATTCAATTAGGTCCAAGCCGATTATTTAAACAGTTCTTTGTTGGTATTGTTATTTATAATTTATTTTTTCACAAGTTGTTAAAAGCAATCTTGAGAGTAATTATCAATTACATGATACCTTTATTGAATACGGTACGCCACTGCACGTCAGGCGCTTTTTCTCTTGCTAAAAACGGTGTCATAATTTGCCTTTAATTTTATGTATTACAAAACTAGTTAGCGACAGCACATGCCGGTTGACAGATTTTTGCGTTGGTTTTGTAAATGTTAGTTAACTTGACCGTCAAGGTTTGTATGACAAAACTTGAAAAGTCCTTTGTTTTTTACTTATCTTAGATCGCTAACTTGTAATACGTCGGTGCTACAAAGAAAATATGTTGGTGGGGGGGCCTATAAACACAAAATGAGTACAAGATTTTTATAAGCCATAACACTAAATTGTATATATTTTTTGAAAAGTAATAATTTTGCAGGTCTTGCAAGGGTAGATAACGTTTAAAAATGTAAAACAGTTAACAAGTTGAAGTGTTATGGATTTATTGGTCGATGTAAGGAGATGACATTAAGATTCTGAACATGGGAAAATGCGATTTTGTTTCTGAGTGACAAATAAGATGGCAAGTAATCAATTGAACAGAAAGGTAAACATTTTGTAAAATATGTCAAAATTCACTTTCAGCTTGTAATACTATAAAAACAACTGAAAATAATAAAAAGTTTTACTGTTAAAAGATTTATTTTTATTTATTAAAGCTCCCGTTTTTGGTGAGCTATAAAACGTTTCTGTTAGCAGGGAGCAAGTGTTGGCGAGCTAATGTTTCAGAACCGATTTTATACCCTTAATGTTGATTTTAAAAAGAAAATTACCATTTTACCTTTTAAAGGTAGGTTTCTTCGTTATTGAAGCTCCTGCTTTTGTTGAGCTTTAGAAAGTTTCTGTTAGTAGCGAGCAATCGAGCGACCGTCGGAGCACAAATGGCGGCGAGCAAGTGGTGGTGAGCAAATGTTTTAAAACCGACTGTATACTCTTAATGTTGACTTTAAACACGAAATTGCTGTTTTACCTTTAAAAGTTTTATTCATTATTGCAGCTCCTGTGTTTGTTGAGCTTTAGAACGTTTCTGTTAGCAGCGTGCAATCGTGCGATCGTCGGCGCGCAAATGGCGGCGATCAAGTGGTGGCGAACAAATGTTATAGAACCGACTTTATACTGTTAACGTTGATTTAAAAATATTGCTTATTTACCTCTAAAAGTTTTGTTCATTATTGAAGCTCCTGCTTTTGTTGAGCTTTAGAACGTTTCTGTTATCAGCGAGCATGTTATGTTATTTTCAAATTGGCCGCTCTGTATGAATTGATTCCGTAATTTGTTTGCCGCTTCGTAGGAATTAATAACGTTATTTTAATTGTAGTTCTATTTTGGGTTACTATCTCGCTAAATTGTTGTCTTTTTAAAATTGAGTTATGGAACGCCGGTTCCTTTAAACTTTGAAAATTTCTTTTGTGGGCTGATTTTCTGCCGACCTAATTCTCGGAAGTGTTGATCTCGGCATTGGCACGTGTTAATTTTTATTCTAGAACTTTTGCGTAACATTTCGAAATGTGGTGCAATGGTTTTGGAGAATGGAGATTCCCATTGCGTTTTTAAGGCAGTCAATTTCCGATCCCTGATGGCTCCGGTTCGCCGACAACTACATCAATCGGGAACCGTAATTACGTTAACTGCTGCAGGGGCAGCTTTTGGGTTTTTTTAGGGGTATCCGTTATATGTGTTCCGTCTCGCTCTTGTACCAAGGGATATTTAACAGACCATCGGCTACTGCCGGATTAATGGGAAGCACTGGATTCATCCCCAGGAAAGCCAATTCTTGGTGAATTGACCGTTCGCCGTTGGGCGGATTAAATTGCGAAGCCCAGCTCCCGTCGTTCTGCAGCTATTTTTTTATACCATCGAAGAGTCCTGTCTTGCGTTTAACGTTAGCAGCCTGTTGAAATCAATCCTCCCGGAATTGTGCCTGCCTCGCAGCGAAAGATAAGGTAAAACAAACCAGTTTTTGTGTGTGGTGAAACGAAACTTGCGCGCGACTTGCTAAATTTGGCGGAATTAAACTTTGTCCTGTAAACCAAAAAAAAGCGACCTTCAGTCGAAAATCTTTTTTTATTCGCACAAATATCTGTAAAAAGGAATTTTGTTTATGCTGTATTTTTCCTGTAAACTCTACGCCACTGACCACGCAGAATTAATAGATTTTAAATACCGTGGGCCATGGGCGGCGAGTTCCCTTTTTTTTGAACGTTCAAATTATGCTGTTGTAATTTTAGAATTATCAAATCATTTTAACTTGTCATTTCATTGTATGGTCATATTTTAACCGTTTCATTATATGTGTTTTAAAATTTACTCCCTCTTTTATTTTTGTGTATTCGGTATTTGTTGGTGAAAGAATTTTGCAAGCTTTAAATATATAGGAGGAGGCACAATCACGGTAAGTTCCGTTCCCGTAAGCTGTTGGCTTCTCGGTCTTCCACGAGGACCTATAATTAGCTGGGTTTGGAAGGTGGCGCCCACTTATTTTGACTCGCCCTGTACACAACTAAAGATTTTCTCCCATAAACGATTTTCACGAACTCCCCCTACTCCTCTGAACTAAGCTGTAGGCCCTTTTTCATCAATCTGGTTACGGGTCGTCGAAAAAGCTCGATTGGCCCGTAACAAGCAATGGAGCGATCGTCGGCGCGCAAATGGCGACGAGCAAGTGGTGGTGAGCAAATGTTTTAGAATCGACTGTATCCTCTTAATGTTGATTTTAAACAGAAAATTGCTGTTTTACTTCTAAAAGTTTTATTCGTTATTGAAGCTCCTGCTTGTGTTGAGCTGTTAGCAGCGAGCAATCGAGCGACCGTCGGCGCGCAAATGGCGGCGAGCAAGTGGTGGCGAGCAAACGTTTTAGAACCGACTTTATACTCTTAATGCCGATTTTAAAAAGATAGGTTTACTAGGTTTTCCAGTAAGTTTTTATCTCTGTATTGTAGTGTAATAAAAATACATACATACACACCTACTTTTATTCAACTATCTTAGAGTTGTGATGGTTAACGATTTTAGTAAATAAGAATAAATGACTGGTTGTCAACCACTTTACAAAATTCTCTCTCTGTTTATGGTGGTTTAAAAAGGGGGGGTTGAATTGAATTTTTTTGCAAAATTTACCTTAAGTTGTATATAAAAATGAATCAACTTTGCCATCAAAATAAAATCTACATGCAAGAATATAATATTCATTGCCGACTCATTTGGGCACTGCGTTACGTAATTTAAATTTTGTCTAGTTACTTTTGATGTTAATAATAGTTTTAAATGAACGTGAAGATTGAAATGTATAACGTTTGATTACGGATATAGTTACGACTGAATCGAGCATATTGTGAAAAAGCGGAAAAAATCCGAAAATAAATCTACGGAAAAATCACGCAAACAATCGCGTAAAAAAATAAGAAGAAAAAAGCAACTGTAGGAAAATTTCAAGTGCTATTGTAAAATAAAGATTAATGTCCATAACAAAAATTAATAAACTAACAACTACGCATACAAAACAATTTCAAGATTTGGAATTTATTTCCGTGGATTTTTCTTCCTGTGGGTTTTCCCTGGTGTTTTCTATTATTTATTTATTTAGTTTTCCCCTACAATGCACTAAATTGTTTCTAAAATTCTTTACCGTACTCTATTCATAACTGAAAACAGTTTAACAAATAATTCTTATATATGGTACGTTAGTAAGTATATATAACAAAATCTATGAAAACACTGTTTTCTAACATTAATATTATCAGAAAAAATCGGAATTTTTATCGTTACTGGCTTTGTACGTGTATTTATGTAGGTAGCGTAACTGCTACCTGTGTTATTTTATATTACGTGTTAAACGTTCTATTTATATATTCATATTATTCAGCTAATACCTTTTTAAACCGGTGTTAGGGCCGAACTTACGGGGGGCCGGACAAAAACTGCTGAATTTGAAATTTAAATACGGTTGCAGCGCTTCTGGATTTAATTTATACAGTTCCTGAGTAAACAAACAGCGGATGCAATCACAACTGACTGGCGACGACGGGCAGGTGATATGCAACCGATAATAAAACATAGACTTACTGATCTGTCAATAAATATTGGACAATTGTACTCACTGGGGATTCTCCAGCTAGTTACCCCTGGATTGGGATTCGAATAGAATACGGAAGCTCATCTGCCGACTAGCTGATGTGGCCGCAGCCATTCGCAATCATAGAGTAATTACTACAAGTATACATATTTTCTGTTGCTCCAAACCTCCAGAGAGACCCAGGCTATTGGACTAGGTCCAGTCAGTCTCTCTATTATTCATAGGAGACGTAAACGTCAGTCGATGCCATGCTGGCAGTCATAATAATAATAATAATTGGACGTAGGCGGATTTTCGATGCAACCTCTACCGACTGACTACCGCCCGAATGATTGTTAAGTAAATAATGATTAATCATGCCACACACATTCCCTACTCATATAGCTACTTATATTCAATTTTGTATAACAACAATAATAGAACCCAGCGTTTGTAAACCACATATAATAACAAGTAGTTAGTACCCCGTCAGGGTTGCTAGATACCCAACCAGGCGCCACCTCAGGTGGCGGATAAGGAAAAGCTCGCTAGATATAGCGGGTACCGGAAAAATTAAATACCCGAGGCGGACCAAAACTAGTAAAAGGAGGAAGGAAGCAAGTAGATATGAAAACAGCGGTTCTGGACCACTGCTCTTATGGGAAATCCCATGTTAAATTTCGTTTTGGTGCAGGTCTTTTTTGGGGGGTGTCTGTAATGAGTGCGAGAGAGAGGTACTTCGGATGGTTGATGGTGTGAGAGAGAGGTCCTTCGGATGGTCTGTGTGAAGTGGTTCTTTGTGCAGAGGTGGATGTGGTGGGGGTATTGTCAATGACCAGAAGGTGTAGTGGAGGTGTAAGAAGAAGGGTAATAAGTTGGTAGAGAGAGAGAGAGAGAGAGAGAGTGTAGATGGGTATGTGTATGCAACCCGCCGTACTTTTTTATAAATACGTGGGGATTCGACCCGTGGACCGTTGTATTACGAAGCAGAGATGATTTGCTCGCAGCCACCGAGGCTAGTTGCTATAGGATTGTAGTAAGTGGTATATATGTGCGCCCCTGAAAACGTCGCGAGAGTATGCAAGCAACCGGGGGGGTCGTGTATGCAGCATGGATGTACGGTGGTGTGCGTGCGCGTGCGTGCGCGCTGTGTTCATAATCATGCAGCGGCGGCAGTGGTAGCTATAAGATTTCAAAAATATAGGCGGGAAGCAATTTGATATCTGCTATCCCCGCTCCCCGCGCCGGATAGCTTGCTTAAGCTGGTGGTGGTGAATTGATGAATAATTAAACTATTACCTAAAATAATAATAATAATAATAATGTAATAGTAGGTAGTAGTAGTAGTAGTAGCCAAAAGAATAATAACCAACTAGTATAGGTACAATGGGGGTTGGGGGTGGTGAGAGTGGGGTGTGTACTATATATATATGTTGTAGAGGGATGCATATGACGACAGGGGGTTGGAGGGGGTGTTTTTTCGTTTATTTTCCCCAAATTTCCACCCGTTTCGGAGATATTTGACATTTTAAGGATTTTTAAGGTTTGGACTTAGAAAAATTTGCAATAAAATTAAAGAACTATAGTAACTATTAACTGGTATAGGTACAATAGGGGTTGAGGTGGTGAGAGGGGATGTGTGTACTATATATATGTTGTAGAGGGATGCATATGACGACAGGGGGTTGTAGGGGGTGTTTTTTCGTTTATTTTCCCCAAATTTCCAC
>JABXWE010063815.1:0-10234 GCA_014611495.1 Limonius californicus
TATAGAATTTCGAATATTTTATAAGTAAAATCACAATACATAATTAATATCTAATTATTAAACATAATCAAATAATATTATTTGTGTTAAGCGATAGTATTAACGAACAAATGCATATTGTTTTAGATAGTTATTTTAAATAAATAATATGTGGTAATGTAGAGCACAAACTATTTTTTCCAGAAGGGACGAAACTTGAAAATAGGATATATTGTCCAGTAGGATTACTTTCATATTGTTTTAAACAATTACAAGTGGCACAGACCAAAAATTTTATTTAAAACTGTTATAGGAAGTCATAATATAGGTTGAAATAGAATTTTCAGAAGTACATCTCTTTGCTTCACGGTCACCTATACCAATTCACAAGAAAGCTGAAATTTCCAGACAGGTTCAGATGTCCGTAGGCTTACCCTATTTATTAGCTCTACCATATTTTGTCCTTGTACAGAGTCACTGTAGTCCTTGTATTCGAGAACGCCATCTATCTTAAAAATGGCTGAAATGTAGCCCTATTGTTATAGGTTCTCTTCATCACTATTATTAAAGCTGAGCAGAAAGAAACTATTAGGCTTTGTATAACTCCTATATTTGTAAATAAAACATTTCACATTACCAAGTTAGAAGTTCGTTAAGTGTATAATCGGTAGATATTGCAAATATTTTAAGTTTTAGGACCGTTTTCTATGCTTAAAAGTAAAAACATATTTTTATTGTGGCGCCATCTACTGGTTCTGTAACTTTGACGTCGTTCTCTTAAATATTCCTACTAACATAGTATGTATGCATTATGTTCAAAGAACGGTACAATAGTTTGTAACAAGGTAAAAAATATTACAAAATTAAGTCCACGTATTTCAAAACATGTGGAAAGATCACATACTAACTTAGCTATGATGACACCAGAAAACTCTAGTAGGTACTTAAATATTAATTTTCTTGTTTCTATGCAATTATACGTATACGTCGTTAAAACATTTGATACACGGGGTGATTACTTTGTCTTGTAACAGGTAGGTAGAGCCGGCCTCGGTGTTCTAGTGGTTAGCGCATTTGCCTGTAGATCCGAGGGACACGGGATCGAACCTGGCTGAGGTCGGCGAGATTTTTCTAGCGGGGAAAAATCTGAAAATGCGCCTTCTGTCGGATAAGAAGTAAAGCCGTAGGTCCCGTGCCATTGCGATGTGTGACACGTTAAAAATCACTACTGGAGTTGGAATTACCCCAGATAGGCAAAATTCTTAGTTAGGGTGTACAATGGGCCAAATGTGGCCTAAGTGCATAGAGACGCTTGGAAAACCGCGTCCTAGATCTCGCTCTTTCAAAGCAAGCAAGCAAGCAACAGGTAGGTAGGCTACACACATTACAGCTGTGTGTATTCCATAGGTATCTTAGTAAACTTTACATTGTTTAAATAAATAATCATCAAAGTAATTACGTTGGATGTACTATAAATCTACAATGAAGCAATTTACTAACAAATAAGATGCAGTTTTGCAATAGGTACATTTACAACATTTATTTCCATTCCAAGTATTCCATTAGACTGGAATCTAGCATATATTAGTTCAATCTACAATAAAAGAAACAGAAAAATCTGTGGAAATTATAGAGGAATAAGTGTTACTAGATCAACAGGAAGGTTGTATGGCAAAATATTAAAGGAATGGATTAAATTGGAGTGTGAGGAAATAGAAGAACACGGCGGTTTCCGCGCAGAAAGAACATGTTTGGGTAATATATTTACACTGCAGCTAGTTATAGAAAAACGGAAATCACGAAATTTACCTACTCATCTTGTATTTACTGATCTAGAGAAAGCTTACGACACAGTGCCTTTAATAAAACTTTTTAATATTATGACGAAGATCGGCCTCTATAGAACGTATGCCCGTGCCATTTCTTTCAAGGTTACAAAAGGTTTTAAACAAAGATATTGCCTATCATCCACCTTATTTATTAATAATAATAATAAAAAATAATTTATGTAGGTACGTAAAAGAAGCACTAGAGAATTGGAGAAGGAAATGTTCAGAAATTGGGCTGAAGATCAATCGCCACTACTTAACAACTCTTTTCTTTGCCGATGATCAAGTACTTATTGCAAATAGTGAAGAGGACATAGACTATTCTGATACCTTAGAGAGGAATTTGAAAAGTGGGGTATGAATATCAACTTAGGAGAAACAAAATATCTACGGATAAAAGAAGAACAGGAAGACCCGAACATAAAAATATAAGAAATAAGAAAATGGGAACAATATAAATACTTGGGAAGTATAATATCATGCGAAGGAACATTAAATAGAGACATAGAATATAGAGTACAAGGTCAGAAATGTGTACGGATCTTTAACTCATTGCTGTGGTAGAATCGTATCAAAATAAATACAAAAATTACTGTTTAAGCAATTGTAGTACCAATATTGACATATGGATCAGAATGTTGGCAATTATCGGTGAATATTAGGAAGAAACTAGAAACTGTAGAAATGGATTTTCTAAGAAGATCACGCTAAATACCTCGGCTAGGGCATATACTAAATATAGAAATCAGAAGACGAACAAGCAGAATATGCACGACTACAGAGAGGATAGAAACAAGTTAATTTTTATGGTATGGGCATATGATGAGGATCGGAGAGAAGAAATGGATAAAACATGCGTTCAATTATAGCCCAACAAACAGAGGAAGAAGAGGAAGATCCACAATGAGATCGATAAATGTAATGGGAGCAACAATGAGGAATAGCTATTGAGCAAGAGGAGTGGAGGGATAGGAGGAGATGGCGATCAAAATGCGGGATGCGGCAGAAGCTGCTACAGCAGCACCCCCTCTCGACGCAATATTTATTTCTTATAATTAAAAAAAAAACAAATACAGAGAAAGCCAAGATAGTTTACAAATATGTCGACATAACAATAAACTCAACAACAAAGGTAAAATAAACAGGAACAGTAAGAAGGACACTAATTAATTTTCAAACTGCTGTTCACCTTGCTGTTCACATAAGTCAATCCGCCCCAGAAATGAATTTCCCGCGAGAAAGCATGCGTGGAGTGATTGAGCTACATGATTCAATAATTCTTTCACGTAAATCTTCCAGAATTTCTATAGGAGGAAATTTAACGGAGTCAAGTCCGGACTACGTAGAGGCCAAGGATGAATTGCATCTCTTGTATTTAATCTCTTATAAAAAGTGTCATCTTGCTTCGTCATGTTGAAACCACTTACTCTGTCTAACATAAGGAGAAATGTTTTCTAAATGTTGAAGCAAATCATTTTCTAAATAATGATGGTACATTTTCCATTTAAGCTGCCATCAAAGAAGTGGGGACCAACGATAAAGTTGTCAACGATACCACACCACACATTTAGAATAATAATTCTTTGGGAGTGTGCTTGCCGAATCCAGTTATCTTATGAATAGAAATGGCAATAGTGTTTACTTACATACCAATTGCTACTACATGCCGCTTCGTCAGAAAATAGAATATTTCTTAAAAACAGCGTATCAATAGTAACTACGTTTCTTATAAATCGCCAGAAATTCACTCGATGTGGGTAATAATTTTCAGTAAAATAATGCACTAATGTGACGTGGTAAGGATAAAAGCGGTTTGCTTTTAAAATGTTAAATACCGGACTTTGGCTAAAGTCTACAGTTCTTGCAACTGCTCGTTGGGTTATATGGGGATTACCAGTTACTTGTTCGATGACTGCCGCTTCAGCTTCAGACATGTTGTTTCTCCTTTAATTTGACTATGCGTATTGCCGCAAATTTCTTTCTAAACGCCTAAAGGTATTCTGTGATGGAAGGGGTATCTTTGTGCATATCGTTGTACTACTAAGTTCACCGCCACTCTGAATTCTCCCAAAAACAACATCAAATCCGTTTTCTCACTATTAGAATATATTGAAACTGATTGTTATTACCACAAGAATCTACACAAATCAAACACTTTGTATAGAAGTTTGTTAAGTTTTGACATAACAGTAATTGACATTTGCCTGTGCAAAAGACTTTTAACGTAAACAAATATTTTTTATAGATAAAAAGAAATTTACCTATACAATCATGCACATGTGAGAGGTGTAGCCTAACTTGTCACAAGATAAAATGACCATACTGTATAATATATTAATACGTGTTTCAAAATACAAAACGATATATCGTTTCTATTATTAATATTCAACTTTTCGTGTATACGCTTTATTCCCCAATTCAGAAACTGGCGCCAATTAATTGCTTTTAAATTTTGTCCTGTTTTTATAATTCGGTGTTATGAGTTAAAAATAACAATGACCTCCTTATTTTCCGGTTTCGTGACATACTTATAGTACAGCAGTATTTTGAATTTGCATTAGGCTAAATTGTGGTCGACTTCAGTTTGAGAAGTTTTAATTAAAAATGACGTCAATAAGGGGTTTAACTCAAAATATGCTTACAATTTATCGCCAAAAATTTGTTACTTACATGTCCCTATTACAAATGGGTTCGTATAAAATTATAATTTTTATTTTAGTTAACATACGAAAAGCCGAGCTTTAACACAAAAAATTTCCTGCTATCTTTCAGAGAATTGTATTTAACTACGTTGTTTTACATATGAATGAGTTAATAAACCATTAACAATTCTCCCCTAAAATCGATTATGGAAATTATCTACCGCTTTACATAAATTTTTATTTGAAATTCCCTACTGCTTAGTTGATGTAATTAACCTTGTGATACTCATATCGTTTTCGGGCTAAAAAAATGTACGTTATAAACGTATTACTTCAAACACTCATTAAGAGATAATACCAGAAGCAATAATGATTTTGAAACATCTGTTGGACTTTTGTTACCAATCGAAAACGGTAATGTAATATTAAGGGTTTTTAACAGGACCACCTACTACAGTTAACCAAATGAGTCTTATACTGAAAATAATAAATGAGGTAGATGATATAGTAAGTAGCGCCACCTACATGTCAACCCCGTTGCGGTGAGTTCCATTCATTCAGTTGAATTCATACACATTGTAGTCGTAAAAACTCCAAGAGTACTTTGAATTACATGCCTGCAACTTGCTTACTCCACTTTGTTTTTATGAAACTCTTGAAGGTTTGAGGGTACTTAAAAGTTTATGTGAAGGTTGAATACCAACCCTAGGAACAACGTCGCAAACTCGCGTGCTAAGGATTGAGGTATAAATAAAAGCAGAGTGCGTGTATTTGCATATAGTATTCCCACTGTTACGCAGAGAACCAATAATACGATAGAATTATCTTTGTATGGTATGATCAACTAAATTTTCGACGAGCGTTGGCTATGGAATATAACACGTTTGCCTTTACTTCAACCACACATTTTTATATGCTCAGTTCCATATGAAATGCACCACCCATTAAAAATAAAGCTAGGTGTTTGAAAATTTGCTAAAATAATGTTTTATTATTACGTATGAAATGATTTCCATCAAAAAAATCAAGTGGTTGTGGTGTTCGTCTACTGTCTCTCATCAACTTGTTGCTCAGAAACAAAACAATATCTAGTAAACATTAATTAGTTGTTTCGTGATTTTGTTACAGTTTGTGACAGAATTAATGTTTTAAAAAGTCTCTAGTAAGACAATGTAGAAATTTTAACCACATTTCCGATTTTGATAGAGGTCGAATTATCGGCATGAAAGAAGCTGGACTTTCTTTTCGTGAAATTAGTAGAAAGGTAAATTGGGACCACACCACAGTTGCACGAATCTGGTCTGCTTGGTCAGAAGAAGGCATCCGGTGATAACGTCCAGCTGGTAGACCTCCACGTAGCAGCAATGTTCACGAAGATCGACTTCTTCGAAGAATGGCTACACGAGACAGCTTTCAAACAACAAGGTTTGTGAGCTCTTCACCTTCGCGTGTCAGTAGCAGCAATTTACAGACGAATCTTTTGCTTTGGACTGCGATCTTACCGTTCATTCCTACGGCTCCCTTTAACTGCACAACACAAGGCGGTTAGGCTGGCTTGTTGTCAAGAGCGGCAGCATTGGGATCAGCAATGAAACGACATTGTCTTCAGTGACGAATCAAGATTTTGTTTGTGGGCAAATGACGGCCGTAGTAAGGTAGGTCGATATGGAGGAAAAAGACGAAATCTAGAGTTTGTTGAAAGACACCATACAGCTTTAACACATGGAGTTGTGGTTTTGGGTGTGAATTGTTTCGGTAGAAGATCACCTCTTGTGTTCGTCCCAGGCACTTTAAATGCCCGTCGCTACCTTCATAATGTCCTGAATCCGGAGTTAATACCGTTCATGCAGGCATTGCCAAACGGTATTTTCCAACAGTATAACGCACGTCCACACACTGCAAACAATACCAGAACATACCTCCAACAAGCAGAATTGCTATATGCTATATGGAACGAGATACATCAGGAGAATATAGACCACTTGATAGCAAGCATACCATGACGAGCAAATGCTGTTCATGGCGATGTTACATATTATTAATTTTGTTTTTGTTGTTGTTATTGTTTTCTTATAATTGTTAATCTTTTTTTATGAAAACCTTATTGGTAAAGCGATTAGAATCTCCACAGAACTAGTTTTTAAATAAATAGTGCATTCCAAATTCTTACAAGGTTTTCATTCATGAATTTTAACAGGATATAGTGTTTACATGATATTTTCCTTACTATTTTGTTACATCTCCCTTTGCAGCGATTACAGCAGCAATGGGCATGCTTTCTATGGACGTTTTCGCATCTGCACTATTTTTTCGATTTGGTCCAAGATCTGTATCAGTTTTTCAATCAACTCTTGTTTATTGGGTTAATGTCAGGAGATATTTCCAGGCTAGAATTTTTCTTTCTGAATTTTTTCTCTTCCAGTTAAGCAGGCTTGACCTGGTGGGATGGTGCTAAGTCATGCACAAACCAAAAATGTTTGTTATTTGGAAACCATTCTTTAACTTCTGGTATCACTTTCTTCCCATGAGCATTCATATATTGGTCTTGGCGCATAGTTCTTTCAACAATATAAAGGAGACCAGTGCCTTTTCCAGAAATTATGGACAATATCATGATACTCAAAGTATGTTTGACTCTTTCTACTATGTAGTTTGTAGAAAATTTTTCTGCAGAACGCCTACGAACAAAGGTTGACTTGTCTGTCAGGATCTGAAACGTTGAATCGTCTGAAAACAAATCTGAAATATTAAAATATGATAACAATCTCTAATTAATATAATAGTGTCACGAAGTCTTATGCTTTCCCAGTTATCAGCTGTCAATTGGCGATACTTTTCAGCCCTCTGTAACTTATTTTTCTTCAGTTCTTCTGTTTTGTGGGTTTCTTTGCTGGACGACAGTATTTGAACCCTTGTCAATCCAACTTCTTCTCAGTGCTCGTTCGAACAAGTTGATTCCATAGTTCTAAACAAGCTTGTGTCGCAGTTTTCTACTTTTTTTACGGCGTTTGTGGTAAATATCTTTAATTTTCCGCTCTTCGCTAGGTGTTGTAGTTCACAGTTTCACAGGTCACAGTTTCCAATTTGGGTTTGAGAGAAATCTGTATTCTTCACAAGATCCTAAACTTTTGTTGATAGACAGTCTTTCCATTTTCACATACCAAAATATATATTATTATATTACAGTTTATGCTTATATAAATATATCTAAATAAACCACTTACTTCTGATTCAATCGATTTTAAATAACACAAAACACTATTCTAAAACACATTTGTCTACATAAACATCCATAAAAAATCACCTTTGCAGTTCTGTATAAAACTGAAACAAGTTAAAACTAATAACAAATTGTTTCGTCCCGCCATAGAGCAATAAAGATATCTTTATTGCTCAATATTCCCGCTTAAAATCACTTATATTTTACAAATTAGGGATATGCAACCGAGAATGCAGTACATTGTATTGATAAGTGCATATATTTTTACGTCAAACCATCACCTCTTTAGAAGTTGTATCAAATTCAAAGTGTCTCTAATAATTGGCTACTCACTGTAGTTATCACAGTAAATGTCCGAATCGATGCCTGGCGGGGGCCTACACATTCACCTTAAATACTTTGGTACTTGAGTTCAAATGAACAAGGGGTAATAATGCGATTATCAACTGCGTGATGGTCACCACATCACCAACTTGAAACAATACAACCAGTCGTAAGATCAAGTATGTGGGAGCTCTTACCTTTCGCATTGCAGGCCAAACTTGTTTGTGGGGTGTAATTTCTCACCATTATTATCATTATTATAATGGTTGGAATCATCCATACCATACTCTTGTCAACCTTTTTTTAGGTTATATTAGATTATATTTTTTTATAATATATAATAGATGTATAACATGTATTAACAGAATGTTTCTGAAGTGAAGAAAGCCGTTGTATGTGTAATGTGCATCTTCTTAAATCGATCCGTCTGTTCTTCTACACATTTCCTTTATTTGGATTGAATACTGAATTTTTTTAGAAAAGGAACAAACATTTCAGGTAATGATATTTAGACCCCTTTAAGTCAACATGTGCAACTTCATTTACTATACATCTTGAAAGAACTTCGTAAGAATTCGTCCAGGTTTGTCAAGTAGTTCAAAAGCTTACTCTCACCTGGTTTGAAAAACACCAAGGGCAATGTAGGACGCTTGTAATCGCAACTAATATGAGATTATGAAGTTAAAAATTAAATATTTAGTGGTGTAAATAAAAAAATTATAGAAAACACCTTAAACATTATTGCAGGAAATATACAATAACAATTTTTTGATTTCTTGGTTTCCGTAAGTTATACAAAATCAAGAATAATTGTCGTAAAAAAACTTATTTCGTGTTACATATGCCACAAATTGTACTAATTTGTTACATTCAAAATGAAATCCGTCTACATCTCTAAGTGAAATGTATACAGGGTAATGTCCGGATAACTTTAACACCTAAATTACATACTAATTTTTTTTTAATTTGGCTGCGTTACGGAAGTGTGAAGCTTCAAAGTTCTTTTTAGATCAATCCATTAATTAATTTTTTTTTGCTTGTCCAATTTTCATAAACTTTGTTGTTTTGAAAAGCTAACTGTCAAACTTCAAGAAAAATCTGCAGTTGTGTGTAAATAAATGCTGATAAAATGATTAAATATTGAAAATTTAAAAAATGCTTTTGAGCAATAGGTAGATAAAAGATGGATCTACCGTAATTAGTATTGAGAAAATTTTTATCTTTCGGATTGATTTTAAAATTGTGGAAATGGTTTGGCAAGAGTTTACGAAATTGTGAACATAAGGGAAGAATGTAGGCAATACGTCGTGCGGAGATAAGAGGAGTATAGACTATTATTGAAATACAGAACTGTATGTATTTGTTTTATGTACCTTATACAGTAAATAAATAAGTATGAAATATTTGAGCGTCATCTACCAGCAGGTATAGAACTAGTTGGGGTAGGGTAGTTGGTTGTAATTAGACCAGAATAGTCAACAAAATTATATTTGATTGTTAGACAACCCAATATACGTACAAAAATTTAAAGTTAATTATTTTAGGTAAACGCCAACCCTAACGTATTTATTAGTTATTAAACAATCCAGTTTTCTATATACAGCGTGATTCTAAACTTTCTCGAAAAACTTTAAACCACGTATTGCTGAGAATATTTAACAACTGAATTACATTGTCATCTTTTTCAAAATTCGGCACCGTTATAAAGTCCAAGTTTTTTGCATCAATTCACTAAAATGTAAATATCATTTTTATTTTTGGCCCGATTTTGATAAACATTGTATTTAGTTTTTTTTGCACGTGTTTAGAATCATGCTGTATAAGTATGTACTTGCTATCGTTTCCTTCAGTAATTGATTACATATGTAAAACTATCTGGAAATTGCTTTAACGTTGCATAAAACAATAAACGCATAAAAAAGTACCTTGTTCTAATAAAGGAATGAGGAAAACGCGTCATCTGATTTCTTTGAAATTTAGAATACGATGCCAATATATTTTTTTAAATCCTAATATATTTAGAGAAAACTTTCTTTTCTTGTCCATTTGATTCCTGGTTTTATTATCAATGTTTGCTTTAAGTCTATTTTCTGGTTCATCTCTTTAATAGGATCGATGTAAGGTTTTTTCTCTTGGTTTTTTTTTTGTTTATTATACAACGGCAAGAATATCTTGATATTTTATTTGCAAGGTAGCTTTTTCATAAAATTCAGAAGTTTCCCAAATCAAATGAGGTTAGT
>JABXWE010063816.1:0-11719 GCA_014611495.1 Limonius californicus
CGCCATCTAACTGTATCCACATGTATCTGATTACAATTAGCGATACATCTAATAGTACATCGTTTAAACTGACTGGACAACACAGATTAAGGCTGCTAGTATGGCACGACACAGAATTTTGTACACCATTCTGTGCCTTGTCATACAGCATTGTTTGCAAATTTTTATACAAAATTCTCTATATTCATATTGTACAATCTAAAGAATTTTGTACAGAATCGGCGTTGTACTGATGCGCAAACGAGCAAATAGTGTTTATCAATGATTACAGCAGGCAGAGAGGTAAATGTTTTGCCAAGAGTTTACGCAGCTGTGTCGTCTCTAACCCTGCCCACACTTAATATAATTTACAAACACCAAACAACATACTCAAAAACACAGAAAAACAATGCATGACGCCAGCAAATTAACAAGATTCGTGGTTATGTACCAACAGTAAATAATTATTATGAAACCTTGATAGAATTCTACATTATCGACAGTCACACGACTATTTTGACAGTTTTCTTATAGATGTAAACGTAATTTTGATCAATTTGCGCATGCTCACAGACTGAACTTCTCACAAAATTCTGGTTCGTGTCATACATGTTTTATAGAATTTTGTGAACAAACTTTGAACAGAATTTTATACAGAATTCTGCGAAACACGTATTATACAGCACAGAACTTTGTACAAAAGTGTGTATAATATTCTGTCTGTGAGCATGCGTAAATAGGTGCAAATTACGTTGTCACCTGCGAGAAAACTGTCAAAATAATCATGTAGATAAGGTAGAATTTTATCTATGTAGGTTTGATAATAATTGTTTACTTTTGTTTACATAACCTCGAATGTCGTTTATCTTTTCGTGGCTTGTATTATTTTTTGCGATTTCGGAAAGATTTTTTTTTGCTTATAAGTTATATGAAGTTCGTATAGAACGGCTAGCGTTGAGAGATTTCAGGTGGTACACGTGGCAAAACATTTACGTCTGCCCTCTGTCATCGTTGATGAACACTAGAAAGTGCTTGTTTGCGCATCGATTTGACGTTGTTTCTGAACAAAATTCTGTAGACTTTAGAGCGCGAACTACAGAATTTCGTACAAAATTTTGCTGTATGACACGGCACAGAATTTTATAAAACACCCTGAACAACATTTTGTCAAAATTTGAAAATTAGGGTAGGTGCGGATTCCACCAACATTCACTCTATAAACTATGCTATATATTTCTTCTTCTTGTTTCAATAGCTCCTCGTAGCCCACTCCTGGACGCAGACCTCCCCTTGTATCTTCCATGATTTTTTTTATCTTGTGTAGATTGTTGCCAGTTTCTTCCGTTTTAGTTTTCATGTCATCAAGCCAGCGCCTTTGAGGCCTTCTGACGCTCGGGGTCGGGGTCTCCTACATTGCATAATGTCTTGTCCATCGATGTTTGTCCTGTCGGGCAACATGTCCGGCCCACTTCCTTTAGGGTTCTTCCTTTAGGGTTCCACATTTCCTAGCATTCTTCGCTGTATTGCTCTTTGAGGTATCCTAAGCTTATTTGCCGATTTTATTGTGAGTGTAATGGTTTCCATTGCGTATGCTATCACGGGAAGTATACAGCTGTCAAATACTTTCCTCTTTAGATTAATTGGAATATCCTAGAGCCTTTGCCGCTTCCCACATTTCAACCGCCAAGCCTCCCTTTTCTCCAATCATCCTCTCCTATTGCTCTATCGGTCATTGTTTATGTAACTCCATTTATCCATGTCTATGCGGGTCTTCCCCTTCCTCTTCCATTCTGTGGTGTAAACATTAGTGCTGTTTTTGGCAACCGTTCCTCTCCCATCCTCATTACATGTCCGTACCATAGCAGTGGCATCCTGCCAGTCTTTCTTATCTCCTGGTTAGTTTTATGTTGTAGTTTTGATATTCCGCATGCTCTTCTTAAAAAGTCCATTTCAACTGTATCTATGGACTTGTTATTCTTTGTTGTTATTTGCCAGCATTCTGACCCATATAGGATTGGCTCCACTATGACCCGATCTAATGTTATTTTTGTTTTTAATTTCATGGATTTTGACCATAGTAATGAGTTTACGATTCTAGTGACATTTCTATCTTGCTGTACTCTGTTGTGCATCTTCTTCTTTGTTTTTACCTCCTTCAGAAATAATGCTTCCCAAATACATATTTATATTTTTTACATGTTTTTATTTCTCTTATTTGTAGTTCTGGATCTTCTTGTTCTTCGCCAATTTTTAGATACTTATTCAGTTTTCGTTAGTTTCATACTTAAGCCCCAGTTCTTGTGCTCTTCTCCTAATTTTTTTAACATATAGTTACTGTCATTCCCATCATAAGCTACATAACTTGATCGTCCGCAAACAGGAGAGTTGTCAAATACTTATCATACCCATGCCTGATATTTTTTCCATTCAGTCCTTTAATGCCTCCTGGCATTGGAATATCTGCATTATGTAATATATTCGTCAATTTCCCTGTGGCTGCCCATGTCATTCGAATGCGTCTGTTTCAGCGGTCTGGTTTTCCCTGCCCAACCTGAGTGCTAAGTAAACATATTCTTCTACTTTTTCTATATTGTCATTTCCCACTCTTATGTTTACATCTACCAAGGTCATGATTTTTGTTTTATTCAGGTTCATTCGTAATTCAATTTCAGCTGATTTTGATCCGAGTTCTTCTAGGATACTTTGTAATTCATTTATATTTTGACTAAAAAACACGATGTCGTCTACAAATCGAAGGTGGCCTAAATAACGACCGTCAATTTTAATTCCCTTTTTATCCCAGTTTATAGTTTTACGTCTTCCAGCGCAAGAGTGAACAATTTTGGAGAAATGGTGTCTCCCTGCCTAACTCCTTTCCTTAGCGGTACTTTGTTTTTAAATTGGCTGTGATCTTTACTACAAGTGTAGCATAATCGTATATATTTTGGAGTAGGTTTCTACACCCTGAGTCAATTGCTGCATTATTCATGGCTTTGAAGATGGCCCATAGCTCCACTGAGTCGAATGCCTTGTTGCAATCGACGAATGCAAGGTTTAGTGGTTCGTTATATTCATATTTGTATTTATTTATATTTATATATTATATTTATAATAATATATTTATAATAATATATTTATTTGTATGTATTTTTCTATCATTGAAAAATCGTCACGTTCGTCTTTGAATTCAACCGCGCGATTGCGCGAAAACAGCGCTCCAAAGTGTAAATTCAAACGTTGACTGCAAACGGGAATAATGTGCTCGGTGCCCCATTCGTCTGGTATATCGTGTATAGCGAAGATAACCGATAGGCAACCGAATCATCCTCTAAATAGGTACAAATCAGAGCGTTCCCCGGAACATAGTTTTGAGCGTGTTAGCCGCGCCTTTGGTGCGGACGGAAAATTTGATACCATCCTTAAAATAATTAAATTAAAATAATGCACTGAATTACATGCGAATTTCTTTCTGTGTTTATCTTTGTGGTTGGGTGGGCACGTGCCCATGTGCCCTTTAGTACAAGCCGCCACTGCTAATTTCACTTCTCCATTCGTGATTTCGGCTATTACTTCAGAACCAACATTCGCAATAGTTTCATAGATGGTATTATGGGGTCCTGGGTGTCCTTGTTTATAAAGTGTGCTATAAAACTCTTCAACAATGTTCTTTATTTCTTGTTTGTCATTTTGGATGTTTTTTCATTGAGTCTTTCAGTTGATGTATTCTTGGTCTCCCATTTTTATTAGCTGTTCTAAGAATGTTCATATTTTTGTTATTTTCTATTACAGTTTTCACCATGTTTGTATTGTGTTTTCTTAAATCTTGTCTAATTCGTTTCCATATAATTTTGTTCAGTTCTTTATGTCCTGGCGTTCCTTCACTCAATTTCCTTTATTTTATTATAAGTTATGTTATATATTATATAATATTAATTTCAACAAAGTACAGTAAAAAAAATTATACATGAAGTCTAGGTCCTCGCATAGATTTAATGCACTGCTGACTGGGAGTAACAATAGATAGTTTGTTTGGGGTGACACACTCTTATGGAACATCCTGTTTAATCAAATAAAAATTGCAGCCCAAGATTTCGTGCATCTTCATGTAATAGCGTTTACGATATTTTCACTAATAAAAGAAAAATCATCGTACTTTAGAGTACTGAAACATCTTCACATGAAGAGGGATTAGGTCTATTTATAAGTTTTGTCCATTCAAACATTCTGAAACTTATTGTAATTTTTCTAAGGTTATGTTTTATCTTACCCAAACAAAAAAATATAAGCAAAACCCATTTAATACTTTCAGGAATGGAGAATCTCTTAAAATTATACAGCAATGACTTGAGCGAGTTGACACTAGTGACGGCCAAAGCTTTTACCCCATTGGTACACCTTAAAATACTGAAGCTGTGCCACAACAGAAAACTGGAAGAGATTGATGAGGAAGCTTTTGGAAAATTAAATGAATTAGAAGAAGTATGCATTATTATCTTATTGAAGTACAGTGGCCTTAAAAAGACTTGATTTTACTGCATTTACAGATTTACTTAAACGACAACGGCTTACTAACACTTTCCCCAAATTTACTGTCCTGGGCTCAATTAAAAGTGCTGGACATTAGCAACAACCCATTCACGTGCAATTGCGATTTGTACAACATCTCCATGCAGTTGTCTGATTCTATAAAAATGAGCCAAGTAGGACCCTTCTGTCTCAACCCTCGATCTTACATAAGCACCGAAATTTATTCCCTGACAAACGAAACTTGCAATGTAAAGGTAAGCAATGTTTTTCTAAAAATTACTTTTAATTTCATGCGTCTTTCTTCAACAGCCACTAAAGGGTCGAAGCCGAGCAAAGCAGATGTACGGCAACTTCAGAGTAATGCGGATAACATTAACCACATTAATAGTGGTGTTAATAGTTGCCACTGCCGTTGCCATGTGGTTGGGATATTCCAAGTGGAGAACATACCAACGTAGTTTAGGCTACCCTTTCCCCAATCAAGTTGTATACAGCCCCGTATCCACTGTTGAATTTCCCAGATTTTAATGTGCCAAATTGTTAGTGAAAGCAAAGACTGAAAGAGACAGCTCGAAGGAATAGTATTCAAATGGACCTTTCTTTAATAAATCGTATATGTAACTAAACTCTTGAATTAATATGGGGTATCCCTCCCATAGTCAGCTACTTCAGCCAAACATGCATAGCAAGCTGTGTTAATTTATTCATAAAAGTAATTACCTACAAAGAAAAATTAAGAAAAGCTGTAAATCCTATGTAATTTAATAGTAATTTAAGTTGGATCTTTAATTTTATAAAATAGCATAAATATGTACAAATATCTGTGACATTAACCAACAGCCAGTCGTGAAAATCTGATTCTCAAGCACTTTTATCTAGTAGTCTCTTCCACGGTTTTTTCATCAATTTAATATTAGTAACTGTAGTAACTGTAATTACCTTTTAATGGGTGTATAACAAAACTGTTATTATTTTATCTTCAACCTCTTAATACCAATTTCCACAAACCAAAACAAACCGAGATATCTACAGAACTATTTCCCAGAAAAAACAAACGTTCTCAAAGTGTATAAAATAAATTTCAGCAATAAACAACATGGTAAATAAAAACTCTTAAAAGAAACTCCCGAAAATAACATATAATCCTCCAAAAAATTTTAAATGCCGCTGGAAACAGATTTAAGTAGTGATGTTTGGCTGCATCAGCGCGACATTCTTCAAGTATCCGTATTTCTTCCTAGTAAACGCGTCAGCCGATAGAATACGCCGCACGTACAGTGTTGGTGTTTTTTCGTTCGCAGATGTCACTATGACATAGGTCTTTTTCGGAAATATGAATCTGCAAACAACTGACAAAAACAGAAATTCGTTCAGTTTGTGGCGTGCAAATAAAGCGCTAATCCGAAACTGAAAAATTCTCATCGTAAGAACTATACCAAGCTTCAACTTTTCCGTTTAAAATATAAAGGAATCAGACAGTTTTGGAAGTTAAATTGTATCGGTGAGTGGAAGAACAATATAAGTCGAAAAGGAAAATTTTACAGAAAAACGGTAAAAAATGTTTAACTTTTTTAGTTTTTAATTTTGGACATTCTGACTCGCAGAAATGTTTTAGTACATACATACCATTATACATATAAATATGTAACCAAAGAGTAAAAAAAACGGGTTGCACTTACATGGGTATTCCACTCATTGAAATTTGGTCTCTATCTGATGATTGCGAGATAAATAAATAGGTAACTAGGAAATATTATTTTATATTTTCAAAAAAAAAGTCTAATTCTAATACATATAAGACATGTTTAATGTCTGCAATTTTGCTGCTATTAATAGACACTGGCTCACTGTGGGCTAAGGTATTTGGGAGTTTCGGAGAGACGTTAAACTTTAGCAGTTTGAATGTATGGGATACTAAACCACCCAGGAACTCGTAGACAGTGAGATCTTCTGGTGTGTCACTACTGTAAGAAAACTGTTTGTATTGCGATATTGTAAATATCACTTTAGATTTTGGATGGATGCTTTTAGAATATTTTATAGCAGTTTGGCCACCGGGATTTAAAATCAATAATATCCCTAAATCTAACACTATTAACAGTAAATGGGACCTTCTTTCGAGAATCTTTGATTATTTGTTGGTACTCTTCAGGGAGGTAGATGCGATCCGAACGTCGTACAAGCCTTTTAACCGACCCAAAATCCCGATTACAAGCAGAAAGAAGTGTCCTCGCAGTGGTGAATGATCTTGAATCTCCTGGTGGCAGCAGTGTTAAGAAAAATCTCACAACAGTATTATTATGATTTTGTTTGGGGCAACCATTCGAAAACACATGCGGATATTTGTGGTGGTATTTATTCTCGACAGTCTTTAAGGCAAGTGCAAACTTCGTTTGGACCCTTGATAGCTTGTCCTTCATGGTATGTGTAAAATTGACCACTTTTATCGCTAAGATTGTGGATCTGAAATGAGTAAACCCAGAGTTGCCTATAAAAAATATCTCCTGTACAGGAATATTTAGAAGTGGAAGATTCTGCAGAAAATCAAAAGTGATTCCCATAACTTCCAGTTTCTTTTCACACTTCGTTTTAATTTCCTGTAGTTTTTTGGGCGCCTCTTGTGCACAATGAGTTTGACAGCTATTACTCTTGTTGCGTTATCATTCAGGTGTTGATCTAACAGTTTTGTTTCTAAACGCTCGCATCAACTTGGGATCTACCAAATTTTAAGCAGTAGTTCTTGTTGAAGTATTTCAAATACTATTCATATTTGACTATTTTAACAAGATCTGGATGTTTCTTAATAAATAGGAAATACATAGTTATAACAGTAAGTTTAGCATTCAAATAATGAAGTCTTGGAATTGTAGTGCGATGTTTTGTAAGGGAAACTTTCGCATGTTCCTTAATTTTAGCAAGATATGCAGGAGGTGACGCGTGAGGACAATTGCTATGTTTTCCCCATAAGTCTTTTAGAGACTTTCCGTCTAACAAAAGCTTATTTAAATGCACAATTCTTGCACTGGTAATCGAATGTAAACTTGAAAATGCTTGCCTGCAGACAGGAACTATTTCTCCATTTTTAACAATACAGTATGAAACTGATGCACTCCTGTTATGTAAGTCAGATTCTAGCCTCTTCCTGTGTCTTGCGACTACCTTAGCTTCCATTAGGCCGACAAGGTAAATATCGTATTCATTTTTTAATTTTCCATCATAAAATGCTGACAACAAGGTAACTTTTTCGTTTTCATTAAATTCCTGGGTGCACTTTAATTTGCGACTGCAAAATTACTATTAGCCCAGTAGAAATCGACACTAAAAAAGGCTAAATTCGCAAAGCATGATGTAGTTCTGATTTTTTTGTATGTTGTATGGACCACTTAGAGTAGTGCGAATCCAAATTTGCAACTTCGAAAAACTTGTGCTCGCTGCGCACCACGCGAAAAACTGCGATATTTTAAGACTTTTTGACATTTGGCTCTAAAAGTCATAAACTATGCGTTTTTCGGTGGCCCTTCGAAGATGGTCCATTTTTCCCGAAAATTGACAATTTTAAGTTTTGCTCCCCTTCGGAGCAAAATATTGGTAAAATCGCTCGTCCTATGAGAAAAGTCATTCAAGGTAAAGTTGTAGTACATTTAATTTTCTTTCATTAAAGCACAGAACGAAGTCTGTGAGACTAATAGTTCACTCACAATCTCGAAAGAACGGAAAGATGGTAAAAATTGATTTTTCAAGTATTGAGACAAATCTCTTTGAAGAAGATGAAACACCCATGCATCTCTTGTGTGAGTGCGGTAGTAGTAGTAGTTATTTAAAGTAGTTAGTATATCCTTTTCGCATGATTTTATGCCCTTCCTTTGGTACTATACACACAAATATGTATTCAAATCAAAGAGATTTGTCTCAATACTTGAAAAATCAATTTTTACCATCTTTTCGTTCTTTCGAGATTGTGAGTGAACTATTAGTCTCACAGACTTCGTTCTGTGCTTTAATGAAAGAAAATTAAATGTACTACAACTTTACCTTTAATGACTTTTCTCATAGGACGAGCGATTTTGCCAATATTTTGCTCCGAAGGGGAGCAAAACTTAAAATTGTCAATTTTCGGGAAAAATGGACCATCTTCGAAGGGCCACAGCTTGGTCCCTATAGGGTTTATAGAGCTGCGGTTGGGCTTAAATTACTGAAAATGTAATTAACTTTAAAAAGTACTAAAATTTGTTTGTCGAAAAACGCATAGTTTGTGACTTTTAGAGCCAAATGTCAAAAAAGTCCCAAAATATCGCACTTTTTCGCGTGGTGCGCAACGAGCACAAGTTTTTCGAAGTTGCAAATTTGGATTCACACTACCCTAAGTGGTCCATACAACATACCAAAAAATCAGAACTACATCATGCTTTGCGAATTTAATGTCGATTTCTACTGGGCTATATTTAATAACAGATTTTTCAGAAAAGTGTAATTAACTTATGTGCAATCTGGCCCAGTAATTTTTTTTTGCAATAAGTTTTCCTGATCCACTTGTACAAAATCCACCATGAGCACGTTTAAGTTTATTTTGGTTATGTTTCCACAGTTCAGGATTCTTTCTGAAAGGCACTGAAAGAAGTGCCTAGAAAAGGTATTATTTTGCTAACCATATTTTTCAATGCAATTCTTCGTCTGACTTACTGGCCACCGTAACTCAAATTCGCGCAAATACTTATGATACTAAATCCAGGAAAGCCGCCAAATTAGGTGACTTCTTATACACCTATTAGTTTACTATCAGGGATTTCCAAATTGTTAGAAAAATTAATTCTCAAACCGATACATTTTTAGAAGAGTTGCTACCACATCATCAGTTCGGTTTCAGACACGGGCATTCTACCATCCAACAATTCCATCGCTTAGTTGACGTAATAAATAAAGCAATGGAAGACAAGAAATATTGTTGTGCAGTATTTCTAGATGCTCAACAAGCCTTCGATGAAGTCTGGTATCAAGGGCTATTATTCAAAATTAAAAAATCGTTTCCTCACCAATATTTCCTTCTTCTTAAGTCCTATCTTGCAGATCGCTACTTTCAAGTAAAGTCCGGTTCTGAAGTATCAGATATTATGCCAATAAACTCCGGTGTTCCGCAAGGTAGTGTTCTTGGACCTCTGCTCTATTTGATTTATACTGCAGACCTACCCACATCTGAAAACACTGTAGTAGGAACCTTTGCGGATGATACCGCTATTCTCTCCTGCCATTAAGAACCGCAAACAGCAAGCTATTACGTACAAGGCCACAGAAGTTCTGTCACTAATTGGTTGACAAACTGGCGTTTAAAGGTCAACGAATCAAAATCCGTCCAAGTTACGTTTGCCTGAAAAGGCAGCAATGTCCACCTATATCAATTTATCATTGAAATACAACAGTCCAAGGAAACGAGATACCTAGGTATGCACATGGATAATAAACTTACGTTGAAAAAACACATTGGCAAAAGAAGAAAAGAAATGGACTTAACAGTCAAAAAACTTTACTGGCTTATGGGCAGAAACTCCAGTCTTTCATATGAAAACAAGATTCTACTGTATAAGACAATCACAAGCCTATATGGGCGTATGGTATCGACCTGTGGGGTTGCGGTAGTTCCTCAAATGTAGACGTGCTACAGAGTTTTCAGTTCAAAACTCTGCAATGCTCCGTGGTACGTATCTAACCGCACCATTACATGAAGATCCAAGGATACCATACGTCAACGAAGTTATACATCACTACATGACTAACCATATGCATAAACTTCAAGCTCATCCCACCCCAACTATTCGGCCTCTATTAGACAATACCCATCGGACCCAAATGGACAATAGATTCAATAACTGAGGTTTAGATATGCTCAAAAATTTTTAACATTTAAAAATGCCTGTAAAGTCATTGTATCATTATTTTATAGTATAATGTAACGCCACTGGGCGATATTCTTAGCATGTCATGTACATAAACAGCAAATTAGCTCATGGAATGTATATATATGTAAGTTGTTCCAATTGCTAATAAATAAGAAACTAAAAAAAAAAGCTTTTTACTGCCCTGAATTTCAGAGCTCGACATTTTTGAATCCGCACAGAATTATTATGCGTTAACTATACATTGAGTGAAAGAACCGAACAAGTCCGTTCTTCCACTCATCACCAGGACAAGGGGCCTCTTTAACCATTAGAAAAACTGGCGTTTATGTTGTTCTATCCGTCACTGATGCGTTAGTACATTTTAAACATTTTGGTTATCTCAGTTCAAAATGGCAGTTTTTAGACTTATACTGTTCTTCCACTCGCCGATTCAATTGCAGACATTCCTAAAGTACCTTAAATTCTGTTTCATATACAGCAAATAACTCAGTGTCTCTAAAAATGTGACATGTCTGGTTTTGATCCTCGACGTCTCAAATATAGTGCATCTAATATTATTACTGTCAGTGAAACATCACTGGACAGTCTGCACTCCCTGCAGGAACAAACAGAATATAACTATCCTCTGGGAAAGTGATATACAATATAAGAGTAAGCTTTGTAGATACATGAAATGTAACTGTATCGTTTGTATTATGCAGAATGATAGAAATAAGAGATAAACCTTATCCAGTGCTAAGCTCGGCAAGGCTGGCTACTGGAATATTGTGTAAAATCTGCATGCATGCCAACCACCAACGAATCAACCCTCCATCTTCAAATTATGATCATTCTCACAATAGCCAATGCATTTAAATCCTAAAGGACTGCAGCAATAGTTATTTACACACTAGTATCTTGTACAAGGTAATAACAGCTACCTTTGGAAAATGACTCATTATATTAGTCGTTGATCGATCAATACCAGTGCATATATCTAACTTAATATTCACATGTTACAACCATGGATAAACATTATGAATTACAATTAAATGGCAAGTTTATTGTAGTAACTTATTTGCACTAACATTTGTAATTAAGTAGCTGACTATTGAAGACTACACTACTATACAGGGTGTCCCAAAACTCCTGGGACATACAGCTACCACGTATTCTAGAGGTCAAAAGAAGTGGATTGGACCCAACTTTGTCGTATACCAAAATGTACCGTTTGCCCGTGAGAGGAGTTCAAAGTTTACTTAAAAAATCACATTTTTGTATGCTGTTCAGAAACGTGTGAACCAATTTTAATGAAATTTGGTACCTGGGCACTTCAAAGGAAG
>JABXWE010063819.1:0-11854 GCA_014611495.1 Limonius californicus
AGGAAACCGTATTCTAGACTTCCCCCTCATCACAAATATGCCCTTATATAAGACCCAGGATATCGGGGTAACCCGGAGGTCAGGTCGCCATATTCATGACCCGGAGGTGACAGCTTAACAGCTATCAATATATATATATATATATATAATTCTTCGCACACCATTCATGAAAAAGACTGGTCTCACATATATGTAATCCACTACTTTTCTACTGTATCAAAAAGAATATTTTATATCGTTGTTCACATTTTAGCCAAGAAAATAATATTAGAACTAAGGAATTATTTAAAAAGCTTTACTATCTAGACAGTTTGAAGTATGGCAAAGTTCAAACGAAGGGAGTCGTTCATTGTTTCCTGTCAAGATGCCCTTTTCTTCTACTAGCTTAGTCAGCTACATTATCATTACGTTAGTTAGTTTGTAACAGGTATTTCCCAGCTGCTGAAAGAGCGTCAGGACACATAAATCATTTTAAAATTCGCTCGACTTTCACTTGCAGCAATTTATGCCAAAATGGAAGAACTAATATCTATTCCCTTGGCGTGTCTGTTTTTCGTTTCGCTTCGCGGAAGTCGACAAAATGGTGTTTAAAGCATGCCTTGAATTTTGTTAGGCTTGTTGCTTTCTGATAGGATTTATACAGTAGTATCTTTATTTCATAACTTTCTTCGATTGCTGTCAAATGTTTTTGTAACTATTATTTTATACGAAAAGTGGTTCTAATAATCGAGAACAGGGTTTCTTAAAAAAAAAATATATACGCTGAATGTGATTAATATCATCGTTATCATTCCATATATATCTTCTGAAATGTCTCCTAGTGAAAGTTAGTCCCGAATGCGTTTTACATCACATAAAGATCACGGTTTGTGTGTATCTAAAGTATACTGACCTTACAGTCTCATTGTGCTAGTATTGAGTACCTCTTAAAAATATGCTAGAATATTTTTTACGAGAATTATCTTACAATTACATTGAATCAGTAAGCTCTACAAACTGTCGATACATAAAAATACTACAGAATAATAACTATCAGAAAGTAGTGAAGGTCGTTAAAATTAGCTCCAAGTCATTTATTGTCAAAATGACCTTGCAAAATAATGGCTGTAGTGAGATCGTAATCGAAAAAATAAATATTTATGTAATAGTTAGCGATTACAAAGATTACTTCCCGGTAGCAATGATCTCTTTGTTAAGCTACGATTTAGTTCTGCTTAAATTACTATCTAGCAAAATGAACAAATTCCTATCTTTAAAATAATAAACGTAGCGAGTCATTGGGTTCCTAAAATTTTTGGATTAATAACAAATATAAACAAGAATAAATTTCAGAAAATATGAGGATTCGGTAGATTTAGGTGAGGTAACTTCTTATAATTATTTTTATATTTATTACTGATTTCTAATCCTTTGAAAATGTATATACATCGGTGTGGTGACTTGGTGATGGAAAGAAGCTTGTACCATGGGTGATTTTTTCAGCATGGCGATTAATCATTTCTTCAAGATTCTTCAATGATTTTGTTCCACTAGTACAATTGTGATTCCGCCTTAGAGGTTTGAATGTCGTTTATGAATTTATACAATTAACTAATAGTGTATTTATTGTGATGTACACAACAAATGTATTTATAAAGTATTACATGTTCAGTAATAAAAATTCTATAAAAATTATCAATAAATCTTTTTCGAGAGTTTTGCTTTCTTGTCTACCTCAAATATCATATTCTTAATGCTATTCTGTTTGTTATTTGCTTTAGAATTGATTTTATTGTTTGCAGATTGCTATTTACCTTCTTTGTCGCCCTGGCTCTGATGTCATTGTTTCTCAGTTCTGCAATATCAATAATGCTTTCCTACGAGATTTTAAAGCACTTTTTAGGGTTTGTTTGAAGATGGTGACGACGGGAATGACCCAAAAATGAACAGGAATAAAATAAAAAGTAGAGAAAATAATCCGAAGGATACACAGACATAAAAGTATATATGGTTTTCCACAAAGAATACAAACAATACAAGAATATACAAGGTGTTTTATAAAATAATTGAAACATATTGACAAACACAAAAATACAATATGAATGCATATACCTATTAATTGCAAAACAGAAATGTGTTCACAGCTCATGTTTTTCAGTATATATCATACACCTGCAGAGATTGGTAGTTTTGCATGATTTGTATAACATGTACAGAGCGATTTGTATGATACTAATCATTAGCATCGGTTGTCCAGGTTTGAGTCATGTCCTGGCATTGTTGATATCTTGTATGCAGTGCGATTCAAATGGATATGTGAATATTAAAATTGTAATTTGAGGCTTCTGATCGCTTACCCGTTTTTTATTACCACTGCAATGAGTGTTAGGGCCGTGATGGTGTTGTATGTGCATTTGTATGTACATCATAAACTGTGCTAGATTACAGACGATTACAATTTTTGTTTATTACATTCTTAAATAATTCCCGTTTCGAATCGCTCTAGAGGTTAGAAAAGTTTTCTAATTATCTGAGTGGTAGGTACTGGGTCCCGAACTCGAAGGGTAATAAGGCTCTACACTCCCGCACACCATACATCAGGCAGGTCAAACATGGTTAGGCACCAACACGGTAACCCGCACAGACGAGCCCTGTTTTGTAACATAACATACTTACCTTTGCCTCACACTACCATGACGTTGCGTAAGTGGTAAAAACGAGGCTTACGATATTAATGATGTTGATGATGTTCATAAATAAATATGAAACAATTTTAAGTACAGATACACGTACTAACTAATGGCTCGCTGAGTTAATTTATTTAATGATTGTAAGGAACCGTTTAAAAAACACAACTAAAGTATACTAATAATTAGATGAAGACGAAACAACTGCAGCAAAAATGCAAGAATTATCGTGAACTATAACCATAGATTTTTGCAGTTTAAGTCATTTGATACAAGAACGGAACCGCACGAGTTACACTTAAACCGAGGCCATACGAATCAAACGATATCTATAGCCATCGTGCCAATTACAAATATTTTGATACGAATATTTTTTATTACAGAGTGATACGAATCCTAGAAAATATGCAAACTGGCCATTATTAATTTACTAGTTTAATTCCTAGAATTAAGGTCGTTATACTCTGGCTATGAGCAATGTTTCTCATAGCAACGGCCAGATATAGAACTGGTTCCTTACGTTATCAAGTTTTACCTAGAAATTATTCTAAAACCACTTGCATAATTGTGAAAGTATTCATTTTTGTTTAAAATACTTCAGGAGCAATGAGCTGTAGTCTACAGTAATTAATTATTAGCCAAGAAGAGCAAAGGGCACTTCGATGTCTAAGATAATTTATCACAGAACAAGCGACAAAGGGTTTGTGCTTAGAGGTCTGACGCATGAAACCGTATTAGTGTTATGTAACCAACTTCCTTGGTAGTTGACAAAAGTTGCAAGTTCCAACTATTCCTAGCGAGGTATTTACTTTGTTCTGGTGTAGCTATCTGTATCACAGTAAGTAAAACGATAATTCAACACCCTTGTTTACGTTTGTAAACAGAGATTGTATCAGATAATGAAAGCGCATTATTCAGGATACTGAGTAAATTAAAGAAGAGGGCATACAGCACAGATTCTTGTCGCTTACAAGTTTGGATTTCAGGAACTTGGTATAGGCGGAGCGAGCGGTCGCTTAAATTTTCCGTTGTGAATGTGGAGGTTCACATCAATTATATCTCCTTGTAAGTTTCTCCAACTCATTATACAATTTGTACGTTAGAACATATCCTTTGAGGTTCATACACAAAGTGCTAATGAACAACACATTCAAGCTCTCAGGATAAGTTCAGCACATAGAAATAATAGAAACAGTTAGTATAAACGTGCGTTACGGAGTTACGGGTTGCGGAATTGGTTCCTACCTAGTCACTGTTTTGTGGAAAACTTTGGTAATTATTACAGAAAATTGTTAAAACTTTTAACAATCATACTATTAATCAAGTTTTTTTTTGAAAATTTTTGAAAAATTCGTTTGTAAAGATGAGTCAACGCGTTTCATTTGGGGGGTCTAGTGTTATTTTCTTCAATTTGTTTACATTCAGATGCTTGATATTTGATTATAAGAAGATATCGCTAATTCTTAATGTAGAAGCTCTTATTATTGTCTAATCGTTTAAAAACATCTGTAATATTTTCATGGTTAAAGTAATTTTAACAGATTCAAATTTATGTTTATTACATTCACATTCGAAATTTTTAAAACGTTGCTATATGATTTATAGATACTAGCATATATAATTTTTACTAAAGTTTTCTATTGACCTTTTTACGTATTAGTCCATGCTATAGTGTATGGGAAGGTTTGACAATGGCATCGATCTGTAGTTTTTTTTACAAACTATATAGATTCCAGAACATTGTCGCATGATATGACAAAATCAGCAATCTAAATACTGTTGTTTATGGTGTTATCAAATTTTTACTTTTACTGTGTAATATAAGTAGTTTCCATAAATTCACTTTGCTTGCCAGTTATTATGCTACTGTAGAAAGAGGAAATCACGACCTAATAATGTTATTGTTTGCTTCCAAAAGGTTGGAAATTTTCAGAAAACATTCTAAAACTGGTGAAATTTATTCTTTAAACTGAAATTTTACTCTATGAATGTATAAAATTCCTCTACAATCATTAAACTGAAAAATAAATTGGATATTAGTTGTTTATGGCTATTCATGAAAAATCCATTCAAATCAGTTGTAAATGCTGATACACGATCTTTACCTAAAAATATCTAGATCCATTTAACACATTTTCAATTAATATTACAGTAATTTGAATTTAAAAAAATAATTTTTGAATTTTGCGGATTATTTGACAAATACACGGTGTCCTAGAAGTTGAGATAAAACGTCTCGTAGTGCCTCGTTGGTCAGCAGCGTATCCTGAACACAAAACAGATAAAATATTTATTTTTCGCAGTCGAGTTTCTTCATACGAGCTTCTTGAAATTTCAAATTCGAATGCATATATTTAACAACAAAGCTAAACTAATAGATATTATAGATGAAAGTAGTTCTTCATTGAAAACGTAAGATATTAATAATAAATGACTTCTGCCCACGTTTAAATTGCGGATTTTTGAACTTAAGATTTTGTAGAAACCACGAGATTTAGATATGGCATCAAGGCAAATCTAAGCAAGGTTGATAGTAATTTACATTTAATTTGACACTGCTGGTCCGAGTTCTACAGTTGTCAAACACATGTTTCTGTTCTTTTAGTAAATTCCGTTTCACTTGCATTAGTGGAATACACATTTGCTGAGTACACTGGGATGATTTTGATTCTTGGAGAGGTTGGCAGTAATAGTAATGCAGCGGCAATGCTATGTACTGAACGCTATCCAAATAGAAGACACCAAAGCACACAGTTATTAAACGAACTGACCAACGGCTACTACAGAGAGAGAGAGAGGGAGAGAGAGGGGAAGAGACAGAGGAAGTGTTAGTGGAAACAGGTGGTGGTGGTAGTCCCTTTATGGTAAGACAGCCCAATGTTGAAAAAATGGTGTTAGATTGAATTGTAGCCTACGAGAAGCGTACATGATATATCTCGGATTGTAGACCTACCAAAGTCGACAGTAAGCAGAATATTACATGACAACAGTCTATATCCTTTTGAAAAACGAAAGTTCAACATTTATCACCACAGGATTGTAATGTACGAGTTAGGTACGCTGTATGGCTATTGAATCAACATCAGAAAAAGGCGAATTTTGTTGACAGTATTTTGCGTACAGATAAATCGACATTTACGCAGGATGGGGTTTACAATACCCATAATAATCGTCTGTGGGCAGATGAGAACCCTCATGCAACTCATGTTTCAAACCATGAACATCGATACACTGTTATGTGTGGGCCGGTATGGTAAATAATTATTTAATTGATCCTTTCATTTTGCCAAATCGTCTAAATGCTGAAAATTTCTTATATTTTCTAAATGAAGATTTTCAAATTTTATTGGAAAATGTTCCAGCCTATTATGGAATCATGATTCCAGATTAGCTTCAATATCATTTTACTGGTCGATGAATTGCTTGTGCGGCTGCTATAGCTTGGCAGCCAAGGTCACCTGACACAACGCCCTTAGATATTTATTTATAGGGTTATCTGAAGGATTTAGTATATCTCACACCAGTGAACAATGTGGATGATTTAACAAATCGTATCAACCAAGCGACTGCATCTTTAAACGAATACATGCTCCAACGAGTACAAAGTGAGATATGCAGAATGTCATAATGTTGGTGATGGTCATTTTGAACAATTCTATTAATTTACTAAACATTTTAAATTCTGATTTGTTTCTGTTCGTTATTTTTATTCTGCTTGTTCGGAAGTAATTTGTGTTTAGGTACGGAAGAGGAATGATATCTACTTTATTCAGCTGTGGACTAAGCCTATTGGGGATACTACATATACCTATAAAAATGAGCCGTTAACTCTACCTCATGGTGGTGTGAAAATGAATTGTTTAATAGTTGACTTCTGCTGTCAAAAGCGTCGACTGACCTAGATAATAATATTTATGTAATAAATACTTTTTAATAGTTTTTAATGATAACTGCAAAAGTATATTCCGAAGATCATACAATATGCATATTAAACAGTTGCCAAGTTGCCCACTTTTTTCGTGCTTCGTGTGAAAAATATGCGAATAATAAATATAATGTTTTATATTTAGTATGTACTGCTGAACAGCGCTACGAGGCGTTTTATTCCGAGTTATGGGACACCCTGTATAATAAAAACAGGACATTGTGACTTGATAGAATATTTACTAGGATTTCTTGTCTCATCCCGTTTGTAGAGATTCTGTTCTCCTTTCGCGTTCCAAGGTTTTCCTCCGTTTTCTTCTATCTCTGCATTCTCCCGGTTTTGCATACCTTCTTTAATTTTATCTTTCCATGTTTTTTTGTGCACGTCCTGTTTTTCTCATTTTACGGGTACCCATTCCGTTGAATTATTTCGTAACTTTTACTTTTCCATCCTTTTTACGTGTCCATACCACACTAGCTTTTACTATGTTTCCGGAAATATTATTTTTACTTATGATATATGTTACTTCGTTTCTTATCCTTCCTAATCGTGATATCCTGGCCGATCTTCTCAAGAAATCAATTTCTAAGACTTTCCGTGGGTTTTCTTGTCATTTACCACGCCTGTGTTCCGTATAGGACAACACTCTGTACTGAGATATGGAATATTTGTAATATAGCTTCCCTACTAACATATTTGTTTCATATAATTCAATTTATATTTTTAATGATTTTGTCTTTGTTATATTCTCTCTACGATTTGTTTCTTCCGTCTTTCTTCATCGTTATTCCAAAATATTTTATTTCTTCACATGTTCAAATCTTTTCTTTTGCTTTTGCTAATACCAGCGTTTCTGAGTGTGCTGCTATGACTTCGTATTTAATTTTTTCATATTCATGTTCAAGAAGAGGAACGACGGTCGAAATAGGTTGCAAATACATTGACCATATCATTTGAATGTCTTTGCATTTTGAACATGCTTGTGCATACTGAAACACGTACAGTTTAAAAAAGAATTAGCAAGATTTTTAAACGTATAGGTGATATGGTGTTTTCTATGCAACATAACATATCATTGATGTTATGTCAGGATAATTTGGTATCTATGTTATGCTATCGCTGAAAACTTTCTTTGGAATTTCTCTCGTTTGGATTCGGCGTCAAACTGTAGGTCTCTGGTGCTGCTGCATTAGTGCTAAGAAGAAACACGTGGCAGAGAAAATGTTGATGTCTAGCAGTGGGTCGAAAAAGCTGTTGATAATCATACTTTTTAAAATATTATTTGTGCTTCAAGTCCTCTTTTTTGTAGATGAAATCAACACTTCCAAGTATTATTTCTTATATACAACTAATTAATGGCATTATATTTTTAACTAACCTAATTTATTTTTCAACCGATATGATTCCATTTACAACGTGCATTGCATCTTTTACATTTTGTGCATCAACGTTTTGGACAGTATTTACGTGGAAGGATATTAAATTATAACAAACAGAAAGCTGAAAATCTCGTACAGCTATAAGTAGAATTAACATTTTCAGGTTAATATAGTTGGTTAGTTAAACCTTGCTATGTGCACCATTATTACAGTAATTTTCCGCTTCGCAAGTTCGTGAATCTTACATGTACATACTTTCCCTACCGCTACAACTAATATAGAAACTATGATACAAGTTTTGTACGTTTTAGAAGAGAATATATTTTTAATTTACATTAAAGTGACGTTTATGGTATTAACATCAGAGTACTTTATATTTAAAGCAAATAACAGCAAAACTTTAAGTACCTACTAAAAGTCTTCTAATTTAGGTGTTATCATCACCAATGGACATATTCAAAATATAATTTTCCACGTTTCACATATTTAGTTTCTATCTTGTAGTACATCAAGCTGATCAATTTGACTGATAAAACATTTTGATGTTCCCATCAGTCAGTCTTTGTCATCATAGAGAATTCCCATTTGGTAACTAATATGTTGTATTTCCCAAGCACTGTGTAAAACTAACGGCAATAGATTTAATCTTGGAAGTTTATTACCAGGAAAGCTGATGGAATTTTTGAATTAACTTCCAGTATAGTGTGAATTTTTCTTTTATCACCCTCTACCTTCCGAGGATATGCTCAGATTACGTTATTAAAATCGATTTAACCTGTTGGTCTTTCACATAACGCCCTAGATGAGATAGGGATACAAGTTTATATTAAAAGAGATAATCTTAGTAATATTTCAAACGCATCAAAGTCTTATTTCCACCTACGAAATTTTACTTTGAAAATTGTGGTTTAAGATTTATCGGGTAACACTACATCACTAAACAAAATGTCATTAATTACAATATTTTAATTGAAGAGATATTATATAATACTGTTGTGATATTTCTGACGTGATTGAACCAATTCGAATTCAGTTTTCAGCCTACCAACGAATTACCACCCTAGTATCTTTCCATTATGCTTTTAATAGGATTAATGATTCTCAATAAATAAGGGTGAGCTTGAGCGATCACAGTTAGTAGGGATTTGTGCATCTTATCTGCTAATGACCCGATGACATAAGAACAAAGTTGCAGAAGGAGAATGCTATTTCAGGAGCGGTACCTTCTTTTACCTCCCTTAGAATTTCGTTATAAAAATAAAACTATTCAGAGCACCAGTCAAAAAGTTTGTTAAATAAAGCATTTCGTCTCTATTTTTTTTTCGCGTAAGCCGGGTTAGGTAAAACCTGAAAGACACTTTTTAAGAGAGTATTGTTGAATACATGGGTTATGCAGCACGCATTGGTTGTTAGTTTCTTTTAAAAACTGAGGAATAAGCTGAGTGAAAATGTGAAATATTTCTTTAACAAAACAATCGTAGAGTTAAATTAATATTTTGTAAGATAACACATTATATTTTCCATCTTTGGCATTCTTCTACAAGTAATTTTACCACAATCCTAGAATTTTCCAGGTGACGGTAAATGCTTTTTGTAAGAGGAAATTCTGATGAGCGCCGTTAGGGCGCCGCCGTTAGGGCGCGTGGACATTAGGGCGCGTGGACATTAGGGCGTGACCGTTAGGGCGCGTGGACATTAGGGCGCGTGGACATTAGGGCGCGGACCGATAGTGCGTGACAACTGTTTTTTGTCAGAGTAAAAGTTAGTCATTAAGGCTTGTAAGGAGTGACGAAAAATTTCTCAACCGGCCCTTGTATTTTTTTGAATATGCAACTAGACATACATCATCCAGTATTTTCAAAAGTGTATGACGTTACAAAATTCAAATAGAAGGATTAGTAAAATCACCCAAAAGAACCGACCTTCCTTTTCTTTCCTTCTTGTTTTTAAAATAATTTTGTTGATAGGTATCATTTGGGTTTCCTGTAGTTTTAAAAATGAAAGATTTGCGTACAGATTTGTATGCAATGCAGAAAATTATGTTTGATTTTTTAAACCTTTACAGGTTATGTTAATAATGGTTAATAGGTTACTCAACGCTATATTGTATTGTATTGTATATGTCTCGCGCCGTAGTGCCTCGCGCCCTAATGGCTCGCGCCCTAATGGCCCGCGCCCTAGTGTCTTTGCACCCTTGTGTCCAGGGCCCTGACGGCGGCGCCTAACGGCCGCGCCCGAATGTCCTAGACCGCAACTAAAGAAACCTCTGGCCAGTCTTCTGTTAGTAGGGTCTGCATTTAACTTAGACTATATATTAGATTAGATTTGTAGATGATATAATTATTATTTTTAATAATCGGCGATTAACAATACAGCACAAAGCAATAGTACTAAGCGTCCACATGATTTGAGGTTTTCTTTAACTTGCTTAGCAAAGTATTTTAAATATATATTAGGAAAAAAAGAAGCTATTCTGTTCAGTTCATGCAGTACGTTTCAAGTGAATTAATTAATCTTTGTTAATTATCCATTAATATAATTTTATAACGAAATAAATAATAAGTGTTGTTATGTTACGTGGGATATTTTTAGTGTTAAAGGAGCAGCTCAACATCTAATCATTTCTAATTTTGGCGATCTATGTGTGCAGTCGATCACGGTGCATGGAGACAAAGCTCCATCCTCATTTACATGGGGTTGTCACTTAGAATATAAAAGAGTAGAGAAAGGAGCGTTCATGCTTTGTATAGAAGACCACCGTTTCCTATTGGTTTCCTAGCAACAGCTGATTTGTTCTAAATCTTCCCAGTGACACTGCATATTATTTTTAATTAGAGTTTCGAGAGGCAAGTTGGTAGTTATTAAAATAGCTATTTGTGCAATAAGTAAGGAAAAGTAATATTTTTCTGTATTCAGTGTGAAATTTTTAATCGAGGCGTAGCCGATGTTTTGGGAATCTGGAGAGGGGTAGGTATCGTGTCCCGGATACTGATTTTGCGTATTTATAAATAATACTCTAACTGCTTATACGTGTAATTGCCAGTGAAGAAAAATAGAGATAATTTAATTTAAAATGTCTGATAAATCCGAGGAGAAATATGAAAATACTTAACAACAATTCAAAAATTGGTGTAAAGAAAATGGAGTAATGATGAATGATCAATGAAGAAGTTTTACTAGCATATTTTAAACATAAATCCAGGGTCCTCAAAAGTTCCACGTTGTGGAGCGTTTACTCAATCTTGAAAGCGACATTATTATTGAAAGAAAATGTTGATACAAAGAAGTATGTTCGTTTAATAGCCTTCATTAAAAGAAAATCGACATGATATCGAGCGCAGAAAGCCAGAGTTCTAACAAAATTAAAAATGGACAAATTCTTAGAAGAAGCAGATCTAACAACTTACTTGATGATGACGGTACTTAATACTTAAGTTAAAAATTTAACATACATCAATAATAATTGAAGATTTTCTTCATTATCTTAGGCAGTGTTGATTGTTGGGATCAGCGGAGTATGTCACCGACAAAAATTAACTTTTCTTGAGCTTCCAAACATGAAAGACATGGGATCATTTACACTGATTCAAATTCCTAACACAAAAATTAACGCACGAAGAGAATTTACTATTTCAAGTGGAAACATAGAAGATTTGGATCTCGTTGAAATACTTAGAAAATATGCCGCTCTTTGCTCAACATCAACTGAAATTAGAAGGTTTTTTCTTGGATATCACTATAGTATATTAAAGAACTAGTTTCATAAGGCCTTTTCTTAACGCACGAGTCCAAGTTTGAAAAACGAGACGCGAAGCGTCGAGTTTTTCAACGGACGAGTGCGACAAGTGGTCTTATGAAACGTGTTCTTTATACTATTTTTTCTA
>JABXWE010063821.1:0-18039 GCA_014611495.1 Limonius californicus
GTGGAAGGGAGATCATCTTTATTACTTGTGAAAGTAACGCTACATTCCTCCTCCCTCCCCCTCCATTCAAACCTAATATTTTTTGTCACTTCAATGTGGGGCTTATATGTAGTTCCCTCAATAAAACATCATAATATTATATATACATACATATACAGTGTGATCATTTTATTTTGTAACAAATAACAATGCATAGTTAACTTTCCTTTTAAGCCATAAAAAATATGGTTTTTACATAAGAATCCTTTGAAAAATGTCAACTACTGTTTTGTCGAAACTTAACAAACATCCAACGTAACGACCTTGATTTAAATTTATTTAAACAGTGTAAAGTTTACTAGGAAACCTATGAAATACATACTTTTGCAATGTGTGTATCCTAGAGCAGGTTAATTGATTTTGCAAGCCTACTTTCGATCCGGAGAACGTGATCAAAATTATATTTAGCAATACTCCTATCGTTCTTGCTTCAATCCGTTCCAAGAGTAAGTCCCCAACAAAGCTTATCAAGCTGGTATTTCTGAAGCATAATACTGTCAATACCAATTTAGATCATGTAATATGTATTTTGAGTAGCCTATTTTTGAATAATAGGCTCTCACTCTCTCGTGAATCAATAAGCATATGGTGAACGTAGGGACACTGTGACAATAAATTAGAGAAACTTTGGCAACAGAAAACGGTAAACTATTAACGGGGAGAAAAAGTAAACAAGAAGAAAAAGAAGTTAATATATAATTGTAAAATGCTACTATGTCCTAGTATATTCTATTTAATACGTTCCTGTTATTTGAGTGAAAGATTTACAATGTTAAAGAAGGATTAATTTATATTTGGGTGTAATATTATAAATTACTAATTAAAAGACATCTAGAAGCATGTTAAATAATATACAGGTTATGAAGTTTAATATGAAACGTCAGTTACTGTAAATGACAGATCAAAATAAACTTACCTACATGTTACATATTTTGCTTACTTTTATCAGCAATATTAAGATATACGAAAAGTAACAATTTACAGAAAATATTTTAGATTCTTAAGTAAATGGCAAATTTTGGTAAATTATTCCGAAGCTGTACCATGCAAGTTTCCTCTGATGTTGCTGGGAAACGCTCAATATTTCAGTTCCTAGATTTTCAGGTAAGGTTGAATTAACTTATCAACATCTTTGAATTTTGACATCCTGATTGTAACAGGTGTTTTAAGCACAACGTGCAGTGGAATGCACTACGGATGGCCTTCTCCATCTTTACCACAACTTCTTGCCAATGATTCCTACATTCCAATGTCAAACAGCGAAGGCTCATGGGTTGCGATAGCACTTCCCATAGGAGCTTTAAATGGTTCCATTTTAGCGGCCATAGTTATAAACATATTTGGAAGAAAACCCGTAATTTTGTTTTCTTCCATTCCTTTCTTCATATCTTGGATCATGTTGGCTACCGCACGTTCTGTTTCTGAGTTAATAACAGGAAGATTACTAGCTGGAATACCAGATGGGTTGGCAATTTGTACGATGCCAATGTATTTAGGGGAAATTTCGAATCAAAATATCAGGGGATTTTTTGGATCATTAATTTCAGTTGCGTTCATTTTTGGAATTTTTTTGATAAACATTATTGGGTCATTTTTGAGCATTTCTACTACTGCTTTTGTGTCTTCACTGCTACCAGTCCTATTGTTTTTAACTTCTATTCAGATGCCAGAAAGCCCTTATTATTTAATAACAAAAAGAAAATTCGAGGAAGCTCGATGTAGTTTAAAGACATTGAAAGAACTTGATGACGTCGAAGAAGAACTTACCAGGTTAATTCAAGTGGTTGACGAGCAAACAGCAAATAGGGGGAAATATTTGGATCTGTTTACTGTTAAAAGCAATAGGAAGGCCCTTTATATAATTATGGGGACAAGAGGAATCCAACAGTTTAGTGGTATGGCAGCAATAATGTTTTATGCCCAATTAATTTTCCAAGAAATTGGAAATACTGTTTCTCCAAAAGCTTCTTCAATAATATATTTCGGAATACAAGTCGTATGTTCTGGATTCTCTGCAACGATTGTGGATAAAATCGGAAGAAGACCTTTGCTTATAGTTTCTTTAATTGGATGTTTTTTAAGCATGTCAACGGCAGCTTTCTATTTTTGTATACATGACGCTAGTAATAACAGTGACAACGCCCAATATAGTAGTTTAGTACCTGCCATCGCTTTAGTTTGCTATGTGATAATGTTTGCATTTGGTTTACAAGCAATTCCTGTACTTCTTCTTGGTGAGATGTTTCCAACAAACGTGAAAGCATTCGCGTTAAGCTTTGCCGATGTGTATTTCGTTTTACTTACTGCACTTGTGGCTAAGTTTTTTCAGATTACGAAAGATGAATTTGGACTGCATGTACCGTTCTTTGTGTTTAGTGTATGTTGTTGTTTGGGAGTTATTTTTGTTGTTTTTTACGTACCTGAGACCAAAGGTAAAACTTTAGAACAGATTTAGATTGAAATTGGAGGAATGACTATGCAGAATTAGCTACGGCAGCGGTTTTGGGTTTATCATTAAGTATTAATTAAGTTGTAATTTTTGGAATAAAATGGGAGATTGATTGATATTGTAACATATTTTAAAATATATTTGTTGGATTACGCTATATTTATAATATGTTCTATCATTTTAGTTTAAATAAAATTTATTATTTATTATAATGATACGTATGGTGTTAGGTGACGTCGCAGGATCTCTAATTAAGACCTCCTACAATATGGAGGAGCTATAATTAGATATTTATTACTGGGATGGGGGGCTACCCGCAATTAACCAATCATATATGATACTCTTGCTATTGTGTTGGGAGAACCGAGTTGCTAATTGTATCGGAGAAGATGCACGCACATTATGCAAGACGACAAAGATTGCGTACTATAAATCGACAAAATGTGAAATATGGTCAAAGGAAGACGACTTGAGACAAAACAAACAGCACATGCTCAGAAAATATGGGTGACTACAGTCAAATCTGTATTGTTGTAGTATCAGCAAACTTTCTTGTAGGGTTTAGAAGAAAGAATTGTTGGTCATCTAGAATTTTAAGATGTTTTACAGATGCTTATCCCAAATTTAATTTGTTAAGTGTGCTCTCTATCCCTTGCTAACCTTTTTTCCGTATTGAACATAGGCCTCTTCCATCGCTTTCCACTTGTTTCGATCTCATCTTCTTCGGGTCCAACCATGCCCAACTACTATCATAAAGTTATCTGCCTACCATAACTGCGGTCTCCCTCTTTGTCGTTTTCTGGTCCAGGGTCTCCATTTTTGATTGATGTAATTCCATCGGTTGCCCAACTGCCCATCCCAATCTTGTTCTTCTAGTTATTCCTTTTTTTGTTTTATTTTCCCATTGTAATCTGTTGCCCTACTTTGCTCTAAGTGTATATTTCTTTTTCATATCACATACCTTAGTGATTCCTTTCATTCTGCTAACATTATTGGGACCACTGTATATTTTTGTACAGTGTTCTCGAGTATGTACATTTTGTGTTGCATTTTTACTTGTCAGGCTCCTACTCTTAACTGAATAACTCTGTATATTAAAAATTACTAGTCATAAGACAAAACAGAGAAGTTTTAATGCTTCATTTTATTATAATTAGAGCTAGGATAGTTAGGCAAATTGCCTTTTTTAATAAATGGAAGGATTAAAGGCAGACTCAATTTTAAATCCGTTTTAGAGTGCTTGCAATTCAAAAATGCGAATTTAATTTTGCCTTTTTTGCGTCTTTTTATGGAATCTACCTTTTTTTGAGGAATTTCCTATTTTTCTTGCCTTTTATGGTATATTAAATATAAATATTAAGAAATCTAGTTATTAAATTTTTAATTTAAAAGAAATTTGTACTAGCAATATTCCAAGAAAAATGCACATTTTAAATTTCTGAAATAGATTGTAGAAAGTATTATTCCCACAGCACTTAAGGATAGAGGCTTAGTGGGTTTTACCCTTTATTGCTACCGGCAGAAAATTTCCCAGAAGGATTATTTTCTTGAGATTACTTTTAATGAGGGGACCAGTAGGTATTGTCAGGAGAAAGTTTTCTATTGAATCAGCCAGTGTGACACAATTTTCGAAAGTGTTAACGTTAGCGCCGTTTCGATAAATTTTCTCAAGTATTCTTCAGTTTTTGCAGTTTTTTGTTTTTCCCGTCTTTTTTGGTAATTTTGCTTTTTTTTCGTTTTTGCCTTTTTTCACTTTATTTTTACCTTTTTACTGCCGTTTTATATCTTTTTTTGCTTTTTTGTTTGCCTTTTTCGAGATTTTATTTTGCCTAACTATCCTAGCTCTAATTATAATATTAGCACTTGTTTTCAAAGAGAGAAATAAAAACTTACCACTGGGAAAAAACGTGAAAACAATTATCGAGTGATTTTGACCTTTTGACACAAATGTTGTTTCTGCCTATCATGTGAATGTGGAAGTTTGATTATCATCATACAACTTCTTCTTACATGAATGTTCTTTTTTCTTTGTCGCCATCGAATAGTTGTTGGTGATTCGAAAATTTGTACGATTTATATTTAAATTCTTTTAGCGTTATAAATACCGAGATTTTAGAAACATTAAAATGTGAACCTATTTCTCGTAGTAACACTATAAGGTTTTCTTCAACGTAGCATAAAATATTTAATTTCATTTCTTCGGTTAAAACGTGATTACTTTTAGTTCTTATTTTATTTTCTAACAATTGTTTGTATGGTTCGAATACAAGGAATAGGTCTTTCTGAATATTTTAGTGAACATAAGTCTCTCACAGTTCTTAAGCTGTTACCATTCTGATACCACATTAGAATTTCCACTTTTTCGTCTTTACTACATGGATGTATAAAAAACGCAAAAAGACATTAAATAAAGACTAATTTTATTTTTTAACCTTAAATTAATTTGATTGTTTTGGCGACAGAATGCTTTAGTTGTCTGTATAGTTGGTTGCCTACAAAATAGACGTAATTGATGCGTTCTTTTTAAAAGTATACATAGGCAATGTATACCAAAAAGAAAAATTCTTTGTATGTATTTTGGCCCCTTAAATAATTGAAAACCCTGTACAATTTTGGGTTCTCTTAGTTTAGTTGTTATTATCTTTAATTTTACTTCCGCGCATTTAAATTATTTCTTTCAATTTGATAACAAAACTTATACTTAGTCAATTTTGTGTTATGTTATAGAACAATTTCCTTAATTGTTTTTACTTCTGTTTATAAATTCTTCTTACCATAGAAATATTAAAATTTCCCGATTTCCTTTACAAAAACCTCGAAGAACATTTTGGTCACATTTAAAATTGTTTAATATTTTCATGAATATAGAAGAAAATTTAAATGTAAGCCCTATTTATTAAAATAAGCAAACTGTTTAACTCGTTATAAAAATCCTTAAAGAAAATAATAAATCTAGGATATCCATTTTTAATAGTATATTAAAGAACTAGTTTCATAAGGCCTTTTCTTAACGCACGAGTCCAAGTTTGAAAAACGACACGCGAAGCGTCGGGTTTTTCAACGGACGAGTGCGACAAGTGGTCTTATGAAACGTGTTATTTATACTATTTTTTCTATTGAGGAAGTTTAAGAGTATTTTAAATAAATTTATGTAGAAAATTTTACGTCAAATCGATTACTAGGGAGTTTTTATAAACACTTATGGCAGCACTGACAGGTGGCTGAAACTGACATTTCAAACTTTCAAATTCAAATCGAACTACCAACATCGTAAAAAACAAACTAAAAACAGTACGATTATAGGCCTCCTTAACGTACTGTTTTTAAGCTAAAACAGTGCGCTTAGAACGGCTTTATAAAACCGAAATAGAAAAAATGTATAATTCTATTGAAATTCCTACGTCAGAATGTATGAATGGATAATAAGGTATTTTTGTCATCGTTTTTCTGATTCATACAACCTGATAAATTATTTATCAGCCAAAGGGATTGCATCATTCCAACTTTTATACATGTAAAGCAACCGATGGCACCAGACGTAAATTATCGAGAAGCGCCTGAAGTGAGTCTGTTAATTTTTCTACTAATTTTCATAAATTAACATTCAGAAAAACTGGTTCAAAGGCGCTGATACTGCTGCGATTGCTAGTTCAACCTGAATGTTGAAACGTGATGCATTTTAATGAAGGTTGTATGGATCTAAAATCGGTATAAAACAATTTTTAACATACTGAAGAATCAAATTTCTAGTATGGGCCATAAATCAATTGGAGTTTATTGAAACTGCGTATTTGGAAACCAGTATAAGGCTATTAAATCTAAAAAACCGTATTATTTCCATGAAATTAGCTCCTTGGATGCGTAGATTCAACTTTGTGTTGACGCATTTTCGGAAATACACACAAACTGTAAATATTTACAACAAAATTTGGTTGTTATACAGCGTGTCCTAAAAGTAAAGGGACACAGCTTAACTACTGCTTCTTGAGGCCCAATGGGACAGATTTAACCAAACATACCTTAGTAGGAAAGGGTTTCCTTAAGAAGAAAAAATATAACATTGGATACGTATGCCCATGACAATGTGCACTAATGCTTATACGAGGTGTGTTCAATAAAACACATCTTTGCTTTATAAAAAATGTATTCAACAATTTATTAACAAATAATTACCGTCACAGTTAACCCAGTTAAAACTGAACTGAAAAATTTCCTATAACAAACATGATTTTTGGGATAAGGTATAAGTTTAGACGGTAGCAAAATAAAAGATCAAAAACGCATTTATTTATTTTAGAAACAAATTATTAACAACAATGTCTTTGCGTTATTTGGTGTGAAAATTTTTAAAACATTCTTTAGGGTGCAACTCGATGTTACATTTTTCACATCTGAAGTTTACTTTTTTATGACATAAACCACATCTTGACTGACTTTCCAAATAGATTACTATGTGGTCTTTTCTATCAAATCGGGAAAACTCATGGGATGACTGGGGTAATTTAGATACTCCTCTCTTTGTACTTTTAGAATATGTCTCCAATAAATTCCTAGTAACTGCTCGTCGAAATACTAGGTGATCCAATTTGCCTCCGTTGTTCTTATGAAGCTGCCATGCATTTTGCAAAGCCATATCAATGCACTGACAGAATAAAGGAAAGTACCACTTCTTGCATCTTATGGAAATGCGGTACAAACTAATATTTTGGTCGCACCTATCAACACCTCCCATGAATTTGTTATATACACCTATCAGATTTGGCTGACCAAGAAGAACCCTCTTTTTTTCTTTCTGGGAATATCTTCTGACTTGTACCATAGGACAGCGAGTTTGTTGCCACAGTCACAACATTATTATCATTCCATCTGCATAAAAGTATTTCATTGTCTGTGGATAAGAACTCAAAAGTACCGCGATCAGATTTTTTCATTTGTGCTGAAGAACTCAATGGACATGTTTTAACTCGATTCTCTCGAATAGTACCAATTCCTCTCAGTCCTTTTTCTCGCAGAATATACAGAAGGGGCAAGGAGGTACAGAAATTATCGAAAAATAAATGATGCCGCCGTGATTGTAAAACATCGGCATATTTTAAAATGATGCTTGACCCCAAACCCATTTCTTTATATTTAATAAGACCAACAGATGCTCCTTGGTATGGCTCAAACCAAATCACATATCACGATTGAGTACACTCAGTCCAAAATTTGTAGCCCCATCTAAATTGGTTTTCCGCGGATGAACTGTTTACAACTGCGTCGGCCACAATAGGGAACCATAGTCTCATCAATACTATGGTTCTCCTCCATTAGAGCATATTTCAAGAACTTTTCATTCAGCATATCAAACAGAATTCTAGTTTTGGCATATTTGTCATTACCATCCAAATGGTTGTTATCACAGCAATGTAGGTTTTTCATTATAAATCTAAATCTATCTCGGGATGTGGCATCACAAACAAGGTTATTACGAACATCATCTAAGTTATCCCAATACATATCCATCCTTGGTACATCAACGTATCCACTGAGTAACAGAATACCAATAAAAGCCCGTATTTCGTCAAAAGTAATATCGTTAGCTTCATTTTTCTGAGACGCATATTCGTTACTAAATTTTACTACCATGTCAATCACAGTGTCATCGAAAAATTTTCTAAATATTTCAAGAGGATCCTGCAAAATTTGTTTATCTGAAATTTGCTGAAATCTTTGAAATGATGGGTTGAGCTCGGCATTCACCCAATTATACGATTTGTTTTTTTTTATTCGTAAATTTTACGTTCGAGTCTTTTTTAGGGGCCCATGTTGATAATGGCAAATCGTCGTCAGAATCATACTGGATATCATTTTTATTAAAAATAACTGCAGCTTCACTTCGCAGTTGCCTTCCTGGAAGATTATTTATAGTAACTACATCCTCGTCTCCGGAATCCTCATCCGTAACAAGATCATTACAATTTTCCGGAGGAAAAATGATAACTCCATCGGGAGCTTCTCGAATGATGTCCAGATTTTCAGCTTATTCTACCAGCTCATTTAGCGTCAAAGGTCTTCTATAAAATAAAAAATAATCATCATAATTTTTACTTGAGAAGTACTTTACATTTTGCTGCTGTCCTTTGAAAAGGACATCTATATATCTCGTGAAATATTAAAAAACAGGTGTACACAATGCTCAACTTCCACAAAGCTAGGTTATGTTGCAATCATTTTAAAACATAAATACTAAAATAAGATTGGCTGAAGGAGAAAATAAAGTTTTTATACGTACCTCCAGTAATCCATTGTTGTAGGCACAAAAAATAGTTAGAAAATGGTACTTATTACACATAAACAATGTAACTACCATTTTTCAATTTATCAATACAATCCCAACAATAATGGAATGTAAGTAGGCCGACAGACATCTCTTCATCTAAAGCTGAACTACGCTTAGAAAAATTTCTGTAGTGTCCTTTTCAAATGACGGTAGCCCTATTTGAGTTAAGGCACCTATCCCATTGTGTTACTAACCGACGTATACCCTGCTTATAGAAATCTTGTGGCTACTGATTGAAGAAGTCTTCCACACTATCTGTACTTCTGCGTCAAATTCAAAACACCTACGCTTTTTTCAGAAATTCAAAAATATGGAGATCGCAGGGCGATGGATACGGGCTATACGGTGGATGCTCTAAAACCCTCCATTTCTTTCGCTGTAGATTTTCTTTCACCAGATTAGCAATATGAGGCCTAGCATTGTCGTAGCAAAATGACCCCACACGTTAGTTTTCCTGGACGTTTCCGTCTTATTGCTTGATGAAGCTTGTTCAAAGCTGCATTGCACAGATTTGTAATTGACATTTACTCCAGATTCTTTAAACTCTATCAATAAGGTTCTTCCATGGTCGAAAAAATGTTAACACCGCCTGGCCTTCAGTGGTGGTAAACTTGAATGTTTCCATTGCATCGACGATAACTTACTGGATGGCTCGTAGTAATTGCACCAAGTTTCCTCACCAGCAACTATTGATACAAGAAAATCATCACCATTTTGCCTACAGTCTGTGAGGTGTTGCAGAGATAAGCCCATTCGGAAGCATTTTTGTTTATGGGACAAGAGACGAGGAATCCATTGCGAACAAACTTTGCTATAACCCAGATGACGAACAATACTATAGACAGATCCTACACTCCCACCAACAATTTCTAATATTTTATTTATTGAAATTCGACGATTTTCTCTAATAGGGCCTTCTTCCATACATGCCATATTATTTTCTGTTAATGCAGTACATCGTGCACCTGGCTGCTGCTCATCCATAGTCCCGTCGTTTCCATTCTTAAATTTTCGGCACTATTCCTTCACAGTTGGGTACGCAATACATGCATTTACATACACTGCTTGCATTCACGTAAGAATCTGCAATGGCTGCACACAAACTCAGCGCATAATAATTGTAGGAGGATTTTCAACAAGAAACGCCATTTCAAAATCGAAGTTTTAAAAGTCAGAATCAAATTCAAACGCCAGAAACGTATTAATGTGTTGCTTACAAACACTACTATCACTGACAAACGTCGTTTGAATTATTGCATTTGTTTTCAAGGTTGATCAAAGTTGGTTTTCAGTTGAACAAGCCTCATACATTGAGAATGTTCGCGTTTCCTTGAAATTGTATACAAATTTTCAGTTTGATCTACCATTTCGTTTCTGAAATATTATTCATTTTCTTCAGGTGCCATTCCTATGGGAGGTCGGCTATGATTAGGGCTACCTGCACCTTGGAGACTGCAGAGTGGAACAATGTTGTGGTACTTTTTCCACACCACTCAAAGAGGTTTTTCTTCATTTTAAGTTACTGTTTAAAATACAAACCAAATATTTAAATACTGTTTCCAACTGCATGTTACCTATAGTAAGTTTGGGGGTGGTAGTTGTTCTTTCGAAATTACCATGATCTTAGTTTTGTTCATGTTTATCGTTAATCCATATTGACCACTCATTTCAACTACTCTGTTTAGTAAGGCTTGCATGTCATTCTCATTGTCCGTTATTAGGACTGTATCATCCGCATAACGGATATTATTTACTCACTCGCCACTTATCCCTATTCCTTCTTCCGCTTCATGAAGAGCCTCGTTAAATATCATTTCTGAATAAATGTTGAAGAAGAGCGGTGACAAAACACATCCTTGACGGACACCACGTTTAATATTCACATAATCTGGTCATTTGTCTTCTACTTTGACTGCCGCCTTTTGATTCCAGTATAAGTTACCAATTAAGCGGGTATCTTTGTCATCTAGGCCAATATATTTCAGAATGTCCATTAGCTTACTATGTCGTTCTTTATCAGAAGCCTTGTTGTAGTCTATAAAACACAGAAATACATCTCTGTTTACGTCCCTGCAACGTTGTATAAAAACATGTATACTAAACAGCGATTCTCGCGTCCATAAGTTGTTCCTGAACAAGAATTGTGTTTCTTTTATTCTATCTTCGCAACTGTGATAGATTCTGGTCTGTATTATTTTTAGAAATATCTTAAGTGAGTGGGACATTAGACTAATTGCCCTATGGTCATTGCAGGTTTTTGCGTTTGGAATAGCAATAAATACAGATTTTAGCCATTCTTCCTCAACACTTCCGTTTTCTAGAGTATGTGGTCTTACGTCTTCGAATAATTCTTCTATATACTCTTTCCATGTCTTAATTTTGTGTTCTGTATCAATTACTACATTTTTCTTGTCGTCTATCAGTACATTCTCGGTGTTTCTTTCATATGGCCTAATGTTTCTTTTATTTTTTTTTGTGTAGATTGAAATTATCGTGTTTTTGCTGCAGTTCTTCTACTTCTGTACATCTTGCTGCGAATCACTCCTCTTTAGCTCTCTTTATCTTCGTTTGTATTAGTTTGTGTAGCCTTTTATATTCTATTTCGTTGCGTGTTTTCCATTTCCTACGTTCTTCCATTAATTGTAGAATTTCCTCTGTCATCCACTTTTGTTTTTTACTTCTTTCTGCTTTCAGATTATCTTGACATGTCTTCATCAATACTTGTTTTATTGAGTTCCATTTCTCATTTACATCACCTGCTTGCACTTTTAGTCCTTCTGATAGTTCTTGTTTCACTCTGTGTCTAATTTCTTCGTCATTTAATTTCTTCGTGTTCCACTTTTCTGTTCCTTTCGGTTTATTTGCTACTTTTACGCTAACCTTAAGTATTGCTATTAGAGGGTTATGGTCAGAGTTTACATCCGTCTCAGGATATGCTTTTACAGATGTTACACAGCTCCTAAATCGCTTGTTAATTAGCATGTAATCTATTTGATTACGGATTACTCTTCGATTATTACACTGCAGAGATTTCCAGGTATATAGCCTTCTTGGTGGAAGTTGAAGAATGTGTTTAATATTATAAATTTCATTTCTTGGCAAAATTCTAATAAGCCATAATCACCAATTATGTCTTCGTATCTTCCTTCACCTATCTTTGAGTTAAAATCACCTAATATAATGTTTATCTCATGTTGTTTAATTGTTTTCAGCGTCTTACTCAGTTGTTCGTAAAACTTGTTTATATCGTCTTCGTCTTTATCCTTGTCCGGATTTGTGGCGGGAACGTATACTTGAATTAGGTGGTGGTCACGGGTTTTGTATTTAATTGCAAGAGCATAATTCTTTCGGAAATAGGCACACGCCACTCCACTTTTGTATTGATTTTCATGGTTTCCTGAGTAGTAGACAATATGGTCCTCTGTTACTAATTCACCCGAAGCTGACCATCTCATTTCACTAATACCTAATATATCTACTTCTAATCTCTTCATTTCTTGTATCGCGTTACTAAGTTTTCCGGCTACACACATACTTCTAACGTTCCAAGTACCTATTTTATATTTCCTCCCGAGGATTCTTAGTACCCTCCTGCCATTTAAGGCATGCCGGGGACTGAGGGCCATTTCCTTCTTAACTTCAGCCATAATGATTATACATGGGAAATTTTCCAATGTGGTGATTTCCCGTTGCTTCCACACCAATTAGGTTTTCGCTTCCAAAAGATACTGAGAGTACAGCTGCCCACTTCCAGCCCCAATTTGGTCCGCGGGTACTTTCTGTACCTACCCTATATATCTATAGTGCTTTCCCCGATCCGCCACCTGGGGAAGCGCCGTGTTGGGGTTGGAGTTCCCCGGCTGGTGTCTCATATACAGTTAACGCTAACTCCATACTTAATTTAGAAGCCACCCGCACATGAAATACATCAGCACCGACACGGTTCTGAAATATACACGATGTTAAAAATATTTTTTTAAGGGTCCATAACTTCTTAAGGAAGCACGAAGGTATGTATATTTGGTTAAATCCGTTCCATTTGAACTAGGAAACTGTAGTTAAGCTGTGTCCTACTTTCAGGACACCCTGTACATTGTTTTGGTGGTAAATAAGGATGACATTTATTTTACACCTAATAATGCCACGCGACATGTTGAAAAAGTGTATTAAATTAGAATATTATTCTATACTAGTAGCAGACAACCTTGTGAAGGCTGCCTTCTAATACATTACCGATGGGAATACGTTAATATAAACTCTGCTAAATTTGAAACGAGTATGGAAATTATTTCCGAAAATTTAACGAATTTAATTCGGATTTAGTTGCCAGGGGCCAGCTGAAATACAGAAAACGGAATTAAAAAGCAAAAACGATCAGTAAATGTTGTAACATTTAAATTTGCTTGTGTTTAAATTAACAGAATAACGTTGGGTTGCCTACTTTACCAAAGCTTTTAAATGATATTTAGACTGACATATCCGGAGAACTTATAGCTTTAAGAAAATTTATTAACTATTCATGAAAATAGCATCGTCGTCGCAAACGTCCTTCCTCGGACTTTGCTACACGTTTTGATTACTTATTCATTGCAATAATTTGCGTGGTAATCACGTAATTCTTTTACATACTCGTGGTAATTCATTAAAAATGATCTAACGAACGTTTAAATTTACTTGTTGCATTCGATTCTGAAATACGACATATAGAAACATGCTTAAGATGTTAAAAATGTTAAAATATTTAGGGTTGCTGGTTCTACATCTGAAATGGTCGTGCGCTACAGGTCAGCGAGTTGTACGCTGAAGGCCTGGGGATCAATTCCCAGTACCAGAATGTCTGATTTTTAATAGCCCGTCTCCCTCCTAAGTCTATGGCAAACAAGCTAGGTATTGTGCCTAGTAAGTCTTCTCTAGTGTAGTGTTGACACTTCCAGTGCTTCGGAGCTCACTTTAAATTGTAGTACTTCTATGTTTGTGCTAGTTTAAAATCGCAAAACACAGGCACAGGAGGGAGGAGGGCTACGTTTCGTAAGAGACAAAGCATTCAAAGAAGAAGAAGGATCTACATCAGTGGTTGCCAAAGTGTGGGTCGCGACTCCCTGGGGGTCGCCATATAAAGTTAAGGGAGTCACGGGAGGATTTTCAAAATAAAATAAAATACGATTTCAAAACATTTATTTCTGCCTTTGACAAAAACGAATCACACTTGCATTTTTTAAATTTTCAATAAATGCATGAACCTTTTTTTTTCTCATTCTTACTACCACACCAACGTCCTCCACCCCGGAACCGCTTTCGCATTACTTCAGGTGGTGCGGGAGTCCCTTACATACTAGCCAAAATAGTTCTACGCTCTGGGAAAAAAATTCTAGTTTCAACATTCCACAACATGATATTCCAATAAGTTTTTCTTTCATGTTTGTGAAATTTCAGCTTGTTCAAACGGAAATGTTTAAAAACCGATTCAGTATCCATCTGTGATTGTCATAGCTGTTTTGAATATCTTTGGGGAAATAGTCAATGAGCTGTTGTTTTAAATTGTGCAAACTAACTAAAATATCTACAAACACGTACTCAGATTGTATCATATTAACATTCTTAACTAAGTCTTCCATGAATTCTTGGACGCACTGGAACGAATCAAACTTCTTCTCTCCAATTGAAGTTGACCAACAATTAAGTTTCTCTATAAATACGTTATTTTTGTCCGTGGCTGTAATTATGTTAATATCGCAACCTTACAAAGTACTATTCAGAGTGCTTAAAACTATGACCAAGGAAAGTCAGCCTACGGGCTAGCCAAAGGGAATTGGAAAATATATATATATATATATAAATATATAATAAAAATTTAAATGGAACAGTCTTTTTAAGACGTTACCCCTCGAAAGCTATCTTACTTACATGTGATAAAGAAGATTTGCATAGTCTGGAGTGCTTTTCCCTTAATGTAATTTACCACTTTAATGACATTTTTCAAAACACAATCCACTTAAGCAGGTAAAGTTTTTGATGCAAGAGCTTCTCTGATGTTAAAAACAAGGTAACCATGTAGCATTTGGCATTATCTCTTTTAATCTGATAATAAGACCAAACCGATGTTGTGTGGCGCTAACGGTGCATATAGCAACGTATTTTGCCAAGTCAATCTCGTACTTATACTGTCCTATACATTTTCCAGTGGTATTGATCTCTAATGGAGTATAAAATAAGATATCTTCATGTCCAGTACCGTGTCCTACAAACGCTATAAATTGGACATCGATTTATTGCACTCAACATACAGTCAGCAATACAGCATATAATTTTCAAATTATGACTAATCTCATCGCGGTCCGCTGCTTATATAAAGCAAAATCGATTTTCCAGATTACTCCAGTGCCCCTAGCATCATCCCGAGTATGGTAAAAATTTCTGGAAAGACGAAAAACAAATTAATTAATTACGCTACTTGGTAATAGATGGCGTCAGTTGGCCGTTTCGCCGCTGATTCTGAATGAAGTTGAGAAGAGGAGGGTCGCAAGATAATTTTTTCCCAAGAGGGGATCGCATGTAAAAAATATTTGGGGACCACCGATCTATACTATTTGTCAAAGGCAAATCTGATAGTTTATAAAACTGCTACGACAGCTAAGATAAACCATTTTTAGTTCTTCTTCAACCAACTATTGAAATAACTACCAACCATTATGGAGGAAGATGTGACAGTTCCTATGATTTAGTTACTTTAATAATGTATGTTCGTCTGCAGCGAACTGCTTGATATTGAATCCAAAAATAAATCTAAACGAGGAATTAGAAAGAGTAAGCGAAATTGTTCACTTTCCCACACTTAATTTTAACAATTTGCATGTTTATAAAAGTTAATTACTTTTATTAATACTTTGACATTCCATCCATGTCCCCAGTGCGCTTTATTTTAGTGTTTAAAATGTCATTTTTCCTTGCAGCGCCTTTTACTTGAACACGTTTTTAAAATCTTACTGAGAACTGGTTAGTAAATGTTTAATTGGGTTGGAGTAGTACTGAGTTAGCTGCTGCCAACCAGCCTGTAGTCGTATACGTCAGGCCCATTCATCGCGAAAGCGATAACTATACCCGAATGATACCATTATCCGTGATTCCAATAAGCGGTGTGCACTGTACTACGCAAAACTAGTTACGTTTTATAGAAAGATAGAAAGATCAAATAACGAACATCAAAATACTTTAGATAAGGTTGTCCAAACAGCTAGAAACAATACTGTGAAGACACATTTATTGCAGGTAGACAAAAATTAGTAGGTTTTTTACTTAATTGTCACACTTAAACGTTAATTATTTGCGATATAGATTTCCTAAAATCAAGAAGCTAAAAAAATAGGTAACTGATATTTCCAATTAAATTGCAATATTTGTTTGCGTAAGTAGAATAGGGGAAGTCCAATTCTGCGACCATGAGTAAACTTTCTCATTTACATGTGCATGGTACAGGCAGGCAGATAAACATTTCATCTTCGAGTTCCCAGTAACTGCTTCTAAGAAATTATGCCAAAACAAAGCATATATCGTGTATAAAATTATTAAAAACAGCTGTAGCTTTATTTTAAAATTTTTATATACTGTTGCTAAACTTTTAGATTGAAAACAAGTATTGTCTAAATTATTATTTACGATTTTAAATTTATAACATCAACACCAAACTATTTCCCCAGTCTATGATTATATTTATGTACTGCGTGTTTCAAAAATCAGCCACTACCATCATTTTTGATACTTGTTTCGCTGATTCCAATTGACAATAGAAACTGAGGATGATAATAATAGCAGTCTGCTCTTTTCGATATAATTTCATTTTGCTTACAGTCTTGATCAAACAAAGTTTTTATATGACCAGAATATGAACAATATTCGTAAATAGAAGTTAATAATGTAAGCCCTAATATATGTCATACAGTACACACAAATTTGCATTCCATAAGTTTTTTTCCAGTCTCAGAAGTTGGTAGCAGACAATACAAAGCCCTCGCTAATTTCTTCGTATAAATAATGGGCTTACTTCTAAAGTTTGAGAAACACTGGTATGCAGATTCACGCAATGCTATGGGACAGAATTAATATTATAAAAAGCCTAGGAATTTAACAGTTAGGTACATAAATTCTAATGCTATTACGTAGTAATCTTTAATTTAGGCGTAGTTTGATAAGCATTGTATCCAAATATTGGAAAAACATTACAAAAAATGGTGTTTGTATTGAATATTTTTGTTGTTATTTTATAGCGACAGTAGTGTAGTGTAAAGTCTTTGCCCTTTCTTAAAAAGTTACAACCTAGGTTATACAAAATAAACACTTATATTCTATACTTATAAACAATAAAGAATGATGAAATAATAAAACATATGTTACAGTCGACCTTACGGGGGGCGAACAGAAAATACTGAATACGGTTGCGGCGCTTCTGCATGACATTTATGCAGTTACTGGGTTAATAAGCAGCGGATGCGATCAGAACTCACTGGCGGCGACATCCAGGTGACATGCAACAGATAATAAAACACAGACTTACTGATCTGTCACTAAATATTGGGCAGTTGTACTCACCGGGGGTCCTACAGCTTCCTGCCGCTGGATTGCGATTCGGACAGGATACGGATCTGCCGGCTAGCTGCTGTGGCTGTAACCATTCGTAATGGTAGAGTAATTACTACTATTATGCATATCTACTGGTGCACCAATCCGCCAACTCTGCAACTGGACAGACACCGTCGCAGGAGGACATTCTCTCTCAGCCTCACATGCGAAGGGAAGAGTATAACTAGCGACCTCTCTCCACCTAAAAGTCAGCGGATGCCCTCCTGACATGATAATAATACCAATTCAAACTAGACGCCTTCACGAGGTTACCTCTGCCAGCTGACTGCCTCACCCTTTCATAGCTAGAGGAATAATGATTACGCATGCCACACACATTATCTACTCCATATACTTATATTCACTACGCTACTAATAGGATCCAGTGCTTGTAAACCAGATATAATACAAAGTAGATGATATATACATAAGCATTTGGGTAACCACTTATAACGCTTCATGGAATATAAACCATGTATAATAACAAGTAAATAATACGCAACCATTCGGGTAAACACATATAATATATATATTGCTATGATATTTACCCTATATTTATATTATTATTATGAACTATAATTATACTATGATAATCTTACTAAATAACCCTGATATG
>JABXWE010063825.1:0-20680 GCA_014611495.1 Limonius californicus
TTTTGTTTCTACGTTTCGGCGTCCACCGCGGCCCCTTCGGGGATGTTAGAACCGCCTTCGCCGGCCGTCGATGCGCCGTACTTATGCGAACAGATTTAACTCGCGACCGACCCGCTGCGATGACGTGGACACGTGCTGGACGTGGATTCGTTTTTCGACTTTGGACGCCCCTGGCTGCCAAACGGTACGAGCTACGGGAAAGTGCCATAAGAAAAAGTTGTTGTCCTCGACGAGGCCAACAACATATCCGGTCCGCAAATCGAAAATTTTTCCGGGTGCCTTCTTTTTTTCATAAGCTTATTTTCCAATTATCTGTCATTTTTTTCCGGATGAATATTTTTTACGAAACTCAAGGACCAATCAGACGCAGAATTAAAATACCTTTCAAATGAGGTGTCACTCGATCCCCATTGCCATTTAAACATATAGTTCAAGATGGCGCCTAGTCGCCATTTTACGACCGCACTGTATAATCAGCTGCGCTTGTACCTGGAAGACCGAGAACAAATTTGCATAATATTTTCAAATTTCTTGATGAGGTTTGATAAGGAATGGCTGCTATATACTTAAAATTCCATCTATCGATTTTCAGTAAAAGTTTTTTGATTCCAACAAGCAACTTTTTCGTTTACTGCATAATTTTTCAGTGAGGTAAGTTCATCAACACAAGCTTCTTCGTTAAATTGGTCGCTGATTGGTTGCTTACAAGCCTCACGTGAAATGAGATTTTCATTTCACGTGACTTTTTTCTTAAACGGACCCATTCACACGGATTTAATTCACATAGATTTGTTGTCCAATTTTGCGGGTAATTTACACAATTTGAATAGAAAGAAATGAGAAGAGAAAAAAGAGTTTGGAGACAGGAACGTGAGATGGTAGAAAAGTGTCAGGTGGAGGGAGAAGCAATTGTATTTTATAAGAGTGAATGAGAGATACAAAAGGTGCTAAAACTTTTCTGCCTTTGTACAACATTGCACTTTGGAAGTAACCGTATTAACCAATACAACGCAAAAATGATGGTAATTAGCAGAAAAATATTGAATAGCAATATTGAATTTAAAAATTCATGATTCGACAGTTAATGGTGATTGGACATTGGGTTTGTTTTATTCAAATCGGAATAGATCTACTTATGGTTCATGAAATATAATTGGACGACCGTTTTTTAGTGCCGCCTCGATAACAGTCGTAATGTTGATAACTTTAAACCTTTGAAAATTCCAATTTGTGTTTAGGACAGCGGCGTTTGTACATGGGCAGCCAGATTCGGCTGGGGTCCCAGTATGTTGTACAAATGCATGCTCTGATCGTTTTGCCACAGCAACCAATTGGCAAGGCACCGAATGTGACCAAGCAATTTTTTGTTTTGAGGTTATTACCATCCGAAAGGTTTTGGGCACGAAACCGTGACGGCCAAAAGCCAAAAACGAAAAATACCAAGAAGCCATTACCGATTTTTGTCATGTCCCGGGTCAGTTTGTCTTAGTAAAAAAATTGAATGACCTCCCCTCTTCCGACACCTCTAAAATTCTTGTAATTTTCCGATCCCAATTTTCGAAAGTAGAATTTTTTAAAAATTTTTGGTGCCTTTTCGCTACCCCCGCGCGAGATATCAACCGGTCTAACTCGAAAAAGCGGCAAAAATTCCAAAAGCTCCCCCATCTTCTCGATGGCGGACCTTTAGATGTTCTTCCCGCCGGAATTCACCGGCAGACGCGAAACGGCAGCCGCTGTAAAATTCTAAAATCCCAACTTTAACCTTCTCTCTCCCCCCGCGGATTAATTCAGTGTTATTTAGCAAATTGGCCTGTAGGGCTTAAGTACAGTAAGGTATTGTTTCTAAAGAAGTTACTGTCGTATTAAAATAAGTACATATTGTCAGCATAATTATAATACAATTGTGTGATGGGATGATTACAAATTTAATCTATCCAACAGAGTACAAAAGAAATATTTGTATAACCAACTATGCAATAAAGGCTGCATATTTAATTTTAGCTTACAGCAAATATTCGGGAAATAAACACCTCTTGAACAGTATTTAGCAAATAAATCTTTATGAACAAATTTTGTGTCCTCTAACAGATATTTTGCATTTTAGTTTGACAAGAACTAAAAGCATATGAGGCCTAGTTACATAACAAAAGTTTATTTAAACCGAAATTATTTTCAGAGCTGTTGGCCTGTTGAAGAAGACGTAGTTTCAGTGGTTTTATCAAAACTTGATCAAAGTTCACAGTACACCGTGATTGTGCGGGCTGCGACCGAGGCTGGCTTGAGCAACCCTACGATTCCTCTCACTTTTGCCACTAAAGAGACAGCTGTCCTCAGCTATCCTGATGTAGAGGACGAGGAACCTCCAGGGCTGGATAATCATGATGAACTGCATTACAAGCAAAAATTAGGTTAACCTCTCGACATGGCAAAATATTAGCGCATTCTAACTAATTTTTTTAATTCTTCAGGTGTTGCTCTGGGAGTGTTAATTTCCATCCTGTGTATCCTCTGTTGTGTTAGTTGTATTATCTTTAGGAGGCGGTGTTTAAAACGAGAGGCATTAGCTCGAGCTAGACTTGCTGCATCAAACAACTATTATCCGTCCACCACTACTGCGACATACCCCGGCTCGTCTTTACAGTTAAGACACCAAGAGTCGTGCGCTGCAGAAGCACATGAAATGCAGCACTTGGTCGGAGAGGATAGCTCTACTCATATCCCGCCAATAACTCCTACCCATTTGGATACAAAGGTGAAATTCAAAATTCAATATTTATCTCGTTGTTCTATTGAAATTATTATTTTTCTGGTGCGAAATGACAATTATCATTTCTTTTACAATACAAAATGGATTCATAAAAATAATATTAGGGCAAGGATGGCTTGTATGTGATCTGATAACAAGAGATAGATGTTCACAATAAATAGTATTGATGAAATTGAGGAATTGTATCTAGTATGTTATATTGTTGACAATTCGGAAACTTGAGTAGATAGGAATTTGCACAAATGAATCAAAATATCAATTATCATCAATCATATTTTTGTCCCTACAGATAAAATTTGGGCAAATTTCTTTTATAATATTCTCAATAATTTCATAATTTCTTGTTTCTAATACAAACTATTTTTCAATTTTACAGGGAGGTGTGGGTTTTCCAAATGGCCAGTTAAACGGAACTCTGAAGCATGCACACATGAATGGGCATATAGCAAACGGGCATGTTCACATCACAGAAAATCCTAGAGTAGGTTCAAAAAATTTTCAGTCTAACAGACTTGCAAACATTTTTATTTGTTTCCTTATTGCAGTATGATTATCACGATTGCAATGGCCACATAAACTCGAGGAAAGCTCCCAAGCAGGAGAGCTTGCTGCCATCGCTGAAAAACTGTGCACGCCGTAGGGACCGAAACAGTCTCGGGGAAGATACGAGGAATAGCCAGCAGGCTCTAGCTCTCGACGAGGCTAAAGGCGTTGCCCCGTATAGTATTCCGCAAACTAATAATACACAACTGTCTGAAATTTCTAGTTCTAACTCCGCCATACAGCACGACAACTTCAGGTCTAACGAAAGTAACCCCCGTGAGCATCGAGAAAATGGCAAACTCAACACGAAGCATTACGATGCCTCGGAAATTCGTAAAATGCCCGACTACAACTCGAACTGCAACTCGGGCCTGGATGACTTGTACAAGTTCCGCAGCAGTTCGCCCACAAACGAAGTGTTGGATTCCAGTCGGGATGACGGGTTGAACGTAACCCAGCTGACGTGTTTGGAGGATTCGTACACATCCCACAGGAGAATTTCACCGGCGCTCGGGCCTAATGGTTGACCCTCACCCGTGTTCTACATCGAATGACATAGTCGATAGAATTCTATAGCAGTCCGTATTTTTGCATCAATTCACCAAAACTACAGACCTGAAAATCTGGAAAGTTTAAAACTGGACGCAGCTGATGCTTGACAATTACACCTTCAGTACAAGTTACAATAATAAAATAGTAATACGTAAATAAGAAGAATTCATGCTGCACTTTTCTGTTTCTCTGACAGTATTCGATCTACAACCCAACATTTATTACTGGTATTAACGCATTCCATTTATTTTATCTAACGACATTAAAATTTATTTTAGTTACCCAGTGCGGGGTGTTTGCTGATTTAATTTTCGGGTGTTGCTAAAAGAAGTTTAGCCGGCTTTGTGTGGAAACTAACAGTTTGGCCTCATTAATTCACCCATGACATAAAATGTGCCTTTGCAATCCATCCGTCATAAACTATAAACGGTTTACTGGTGTTAACAGAAATTTTGAATACGAATGGGAAAATCACAGCACTTTGTATTATTTATTTGTAGTGTAAAGGAATGGAAATCTGATAAGTAAATCTACCAAGTTTTTGTTAAGTTACCCAATAGAGAATCTGAATCTGGATCATAGGGAGAGTGAGATAAACTCACAGCACTTAGGCCTCGAGGTGGGCCCATCGTGTGTCTTCCGTGCATCGACCCTCACTCTGCTAATCTTCAGAGGGTGAGATAAACTCCCAACACTTAGGCCTCAAGGGAGCTTATTGTGTGACCTTTACGCATAGACCTGCTGTCGCTAATCCTCAAGAGGGTGAGAACAATTTACAACACTAAGACCTCAAGGTGCGCCCATTGTGTGTCCTCCATGCATCAGCTCTCACTCTGTTAATCCTCAGTGTTTGAGGTAAACTCACAAAATTTAGGCCTCAAGGTGGGCCCATCGTGTGTCTTCCGTGCATCAGCCCTCTGCCAATCTTCAGAGTGTGAGATAAACTCCCAACACTTAGGCCTCAAGGGAGATTATTGTGTGACCTTTACGCATAGACCTGCTGTCGCTAATCCTCAAGAGGGTGAGAGCAATTTACAACACTTAGGCCTCAAGGTGGGCTCATTGTGTGTCCTCCATGCATCAGCCCTCACTCTGTTAATTCTCAGTGTTTGAGATAAACCCACAAAATTTAGGCCTCAAGGTGGGCCCATAAAATCTCTTATCTTACCAATTATGAGATCCTCATGTAAAGAGATAAACCTCTATGCTTAGGCCCGCTCTCGCTAATCCTCAAGAGGGTGAGAACAATTTACAACACTTAGGCCTCTAGGTAGGCTCATTGTGTGTCCTCCATGCATCAGCCCTCACTTTGTTAATCCTCAGAGATTGAGGTAAACTCACAAAATTTAAGCCTCAAGGTAGGCCTATAAAATCTCTTATCTTACCAATTATGAGATCCTCAAGTAAAGAGATAAACCTCTATGCTTAGGCCCGCTCTCACTAATCCTCAAGAGGGTGAGAACAATTTATAACACTAAGACCTCAAGGTGGGCCCATTGTGTGTCCTCTGTGCATCAGCCCTCACTTGCTGTTCCTCAATGTTTGAGATAAACTCACAAAATTTAGGCCTCAAGGTGGGCCCATCAAATCTATCTCTTACCAATTATGAGATCCTCAAGTAAAGAGGTAAACCTCTATGCTTAGGCCCGCTCTCGCTAATCCTCAAGAGGGTGAGAACAATTTAAACACTTAGGCCTCTAGGTGGGCTCATTGTGTGTCCTCCATGCATCAGCCCTCACTTTGTTAATCCTCAGAGACTGTGGTAAACTCACAAAATTTAGGCCTCAAGGTGGGCCCATAAAATCTCTATCTCTTACCAATTATGAGATCCTCGTGTAAAGCTAGCATATCTTTGACACATGCATGTATAGGTCAACAAACATATATTAATTTGTTTGTAATGCATATGTAAAATGCTCATTAGTTTAAGTGATGGATAATCTTCAGATACACTGAATTTTATATGTTCAGTTGTATTTGTTTTTAGAATCCCATTAACTTGCCTAGCAGATGATTTTCCAGTTAATCGATATTGCTAACCAGGTATATGGACTTTTAGTATCTAGGTAAAGTACCCATTCAACTATCTGACGTAACTCTGCATTTAACTACCACATCTTGTTTTCATCCCCAAACTAAGTAACCCGGAACGTCCCTAATAGCCACAGTGAATTCTATTTTCTACCATTTAACATTAAATATACAACTGTTTTTTTTTTATTGCCTAGGTACAGCGCTCAACAAATTATCTGATAGATAATCTTGAAGTTAACATACCAAATGAATACCTTTCCAGTTAATTAACTTTTCCGTTTGGTATTGTTTAGGTATAAATTGTTCATTGGTAGCTCTGTCAGTCTTGTTTTAACCCCAGATATAATTCTTATTATTTTATCTTGTAATCAGCTTGTTTTTTATCATTTCTCATTTAGAATGATCTCAGTTTTAAATTCAAATACATACCTTTGGTCAGTTCATTAGTAAAACTCATAATCTTACAATTAAAAGTGGGGTAAATCAAGATTAGGTATCCATTCCTTTATTATTCAAACCGAAACCGAAATGTTATTTGCAAATGCCTTATACCATCGTCAATACTGTAAATTAAATTTCCAACACCCAGCACAATCTTTCTGACAATGTAGATTTTACAAGAACGTGTTTAAAAAGCACCGGAACCGATGTAATTGAAATGACAAACATTTCTTGTACAATTTTGAAGCCCGATTTGAACCCAATTCGGTTGTCTCTGACAAAAATCCACTAAAACACTACTCCGTCTTCAAGCAGTCCCAAAAGCAACCATTCATTTCAAATAGTGTACTTACGTAACATTTTCGGCTATGAAAGCGCTGGTACAAATATAATTTAATTGTTGTTACCGCAACTAATTGGCGCCTACATTTTCAGTCTTGCTTTAACTCGAAACAGATTATGACAGATTTGCTCAAAGTAAACAATATATTTTTAAACTGTACTGCCCAGAACACTAACAATTTTTATTGCTTCATTCGGTCCGGACGTCATTTTGAGCTTTGCACCCGGTAGCCCTTGTGACACTTTGTAACTAGAACCGGATGTAGAAGTCTATTGCACCGGTGCAAAGCTTTGAATCGTGTCTGGAACATTTATGATCACATTCAGTATAGCATAATAATGGAAGGAGGTGATTTGAAATTTAATCTGTCGATATAAAAGAAGGATATTTGTATGTTACTTAAAAAAGTAGTTGAAGAATATTAATGTGTATGGAAAATTGGTCACATTGTGGTCTTAAATTTTAAACATTGTGTTGTAATTTATTTGTGGGAAATACAATTCGCTTGATAATTATTGCAAAAGTTTTAAGTTGAAATTTAATGGATGATAACAACTGCTACCTTGAATATTATTTATTATTATCATATTTGATAATATATTATACTGTATTTAAACAGGGTTTTTACATAAAAAAATTTAGATCTCTTCTTAATTTTAAATTATGAAAAATCCTGAAAACGATAATTTCAAAGCATTTTTTTTTTGTTGATGTTCTTTTCTAAAATTCATATTTTTGTCAACAATAAAAAGTAATAGAAATGCATTTTAATTAAATATTTACATATTGTTAAACAGTTCATTTTTTAAATTTATGTTTAATATGTTTTGAATATAGTTCCTGAAAGTATATTTTGAACTTGTCTTGTATATTTTAATATAGAGGGTTGTCCTCCACAAATATATATTAATATAAAAATCTGTTCGAATTTGAATTGTAAAAAATCCTGAAGGTAAAACAATAACTGCAAAAAAGTTTTTTCAATTAATGTTTTCATCCAAATTTCTATTTTACCATTGTTCAGCAGCCAAAATAAATGATTTTTTATTAAATTAAATAATAAAGAAATGTTATGAAGTAAAAAATATTTTTTGGTGATGTATATGCAGATTTTTACTACCGAACATGGCAAGGGCATTCCAGATAGTTAAATTTATGCTTTGTAGGCATATATGGGGTCATTCAACACAAAAAAGCTTCATACAAAAATTGTGTTTAGTTTTCAAGATGAAAAATCCTAATAGCACAACAATTACTTTAAGAAAGGTTTTTTCAGTTAATGTTTGTACTTCAATTTCTTTTTTATCTTTATTCAGCAGCATAAAAACTTAATACAGTCAAACTTCTATACAATGAAGTAGGTAAAACCTGAAAAAATCCCTATAGGGAAATTTCTCTGTATTTGTTTTGATAAATATTATTTCAATGGTTTTTTACATATCTAGTCTACGATTACATATACATGAAAATAACACTTACGCAACCTTAAATTCTCTTATAAGGGCCTTTAATGTCAATTTGATAATTTTAATTCCTCTTAGAAATGACGTTTTGACAAATTTAAGATATTCTTTTGAAGGGTTTACCCGTTTTTTAAAATGTGTCAACCATTTTATATGGAAGTTTGACTGTTTAAAAAATTGGGTTAAGTAAAAAATATTTTTTGGTGATGTATATGCAGATTTTTACTACCGAACATGGCAAGAGCATTCCAGAAAGTTAAAATTGTGCTTTATAGGCATATACGGGGCCGTTCAACACAAAAAAGCTTCATACAAAAATTGTGTTTAGTTTTCAAGCATGCAAAATCCCAAAATCACACCAATCACTATAAAAATATGCTTTTTCTATTAATTTAAATATTAAATACTGATGACACAGTAAAAGAAAATGTTTTTTGGAGATGTCTTCCTGAAAGTTATAATTTAACTTTGTTTGTAAATATTCTACAAAAAAAAAGAAGTTTAATATAAAGAATCCTGCGTGAAACTAGCTGTTTCAGTTCAGGCGTTCATACCCAAATTTCTTTTAAATAGAAATACTGTCTATTTAAATAGTAAGGTGGTGTTATGTGGTAAATGCATAGAAAAATGTTAATAATTATTGGAAGATGTGTATACAGTCTTTTTCCTTTTGAATACAGTGGGAAGATTCGCACTTTATATAATTGGAATTGACAATTTGAATAACTTTGATACAAATTTCTTCCACGAGACAGATTAAATTTCATTGGGCTCCCTTCCATACGTAAACATTGTACATTATAATATGAAGTATACAGCTGGTACCTGACAACAATTACATATAGTTAAATAATCTGTTGTATAATAGCATTGTTGTATGGGTGTGTGAGCTCGCGTGCCTGAGTGTGTGTTTGCTGTCTGCTGAAATTGCAATGATGTTTAATGTTGAATTGCTGTAATGTTCACTGTTTTTTCTTGAAACGTTACCATCAGAAAGCTAATATATTTATTATTTATAACGAGTTCCCAAAGATTACTGTTTTGTTTCCCTTATCGTACCATAATAGGTGTGCGTCATACAACACTGTGTAACAATGTCTTATTTAAAATTGCGCCTACTCGAAGTGTTAGTTCTATTTATCTGTGCCTTTATATTGTACAAACAACGATTAATTTTAATGTGTTATGTATAGACAGCTCACCTTAACTTCTTATAGTTACCGTTACTTCCCGACAGTTTATTTATTGTCTCCTTTCACAGAACCTTAATGTTTTTCGTTTCGATGGGTGCGTGTGGTGTTTGTAAATATTAGAAGTGTTCAGAAATTTAGTATCACGTAGGAAATACTTTTAATTTTGTTTTTATCTATCACGTATATATCTATATATTACATTTAAAAAAGTAAGCGAAAATGCTGTCTCGCGTGTTTCTTGATGGCATGTAAAAATTATAATTTACTAATATTTTTAGTCTAGTTTTTTCGGTTAGGTGTTTCATTTCGTTCCGTTTATTGATATAATTTACACAGTTCCATGCATAAGAAAAAAAAACTGAAGCTTGCTCAAGTATTATAATAGACTGGCTTGATTTACAATAGAAAAAATGCTCTCGAAGCCTGCAACCGCTTGAACAGTACAACAGAGAGTTCGAAATAGTTCCATTCGCGTGTATATTTACATTACACTTACTGCTTATTCAGGGTTCCGACAAGAATTGATATACCTCGTTTAACATTCCTAGCTGAACTAATAGTATTAATAATATGGCCGCTACCTTTTCTTTAACAGTTACCTCTCTCTAATATTACACTCCAATATGAACAATAATCTGCACCACATTCCAGACGTTTGTGACCGCAAAATACATTTTTTCTTGTGTAAGCAATAGATACTCAATAAACCATAATCTCCTAGCTGTAAGCTTAAATACTGCATAGTATTATACTTGATATTCGCACGGGAGCTGAAACAGTTGACAAATGCTGCAGATTTTTGGGTGTACTTCCCCCAACTGTGGATTTACACCTACTGAATCGATCCAATGCGAAAGGAGCCGTGATTCATGTAGGTCTAAATCCAATATGAGAAGTTTTTCTATAGTCTGATTGATCTATTCAATGTGAACTTAACACACTTAATAATCGAAGGAGATATTAATTGTTTTATGTGAAATTCCCAAGTAGGTTTAACAACCTTTCGAGCCATTTTCAAAGTCACACCTTACAAATTCGAATACATCAACAGATAAAAATGTTTGCTGTTGTGGATGATTAAATGAAAAACTTCAGTTTACGCAATTTTGTTTATAATGTCGCTGCTTTTTGTTAAAATAATAGCATAGAGTGACCTAATTTAAAAATCATTACAAAGTATTTTTATTTATTTAAAAATATTTTCTATTCACAATTAATTTGAACGTTTTACATATTTAAAATTGGATATACTTTGAAACATTCTATTTTTTATTGGGTAAAACACTTTTTGGTTTAAAACAGCAAAAAAATATTCAAAAATAATTGTGTTGGATATTTTTATTATTTAAATTATTTTAGTTATAACACATACTCCTTGAGATCTGTCTTTTTAAATATAAAATAAAAATAAAATAACTTGGGAGCAACTCTAAATCAATAAAATATTTTAGATATTTATAATTAATTTTTATTAATCAACTCTAGTTTAAAATGTTAAAATATTCTCATTAAAAGAGTCTCGATAGAATTCAAATAATCTTACAGTTACCATTATCTTAACTATTATAACTTTCTAACTACAGGAGGTATTTGAAAACTATTCCGTATTTTAAAATACCATATAGATATTTTAACTTAAAATTGTATAGTAAAGTAAATCCAAAATATGTAAGGTGTTTGAAATATAACAATTTCGAAATGTCTAAAGTATTTGATTTAATCATTTAAATGCAGAGGGAAAATAAATAAAAACACCCTATAGATTTATTAAATTCAAATGTATTTATGATGTATCGAAAAATGTAGGAGGTATTTATTAAAATTTAGTCCATTCAAATTGCATTTTGTAGTTAGTTTCCTCAATAGAAAAATTAAACTCTGCAACCGGAGATTAGAATTGGGGCTTCACAAGTTGTTATTGTTGTAAAATTAATGTCTCCTTTGCCGACAAATGTGACATAAAGTTAGTTTTAAAAGACGCAGGTATTTACACACATACTAATACCAAATAACGTGTAATGTCCGATATTGTTCAAATACTGAGTCGTTTTCGCACGAAAGCGGCGTTCAATCTACCTCATTTAATATAACCTATTTAATATGTTAGTATTGTATGTTATTTTATTATTATTATTATAGTTAATTTTTATTTCTCAGGGCCTTTAATTACATTATTATCTTGTATGAGTAGGAAATTTAAGATATAAGTGTGTTTGCTGTACAATGTTTGCTGCATTGTGAGTTTGGTGTAAAATGTTCGTTCCATCCAACAGTTTTGTATATAAATATATTTTATTTTGTTACACATCTCTAAACTTTTTGAGTCTGATTAGTGAGGCTGCTGCAGTACTTTTGTGGCCTACAGACTTTTATTATTATTAATATTATTATCCTTACTACTATTATTAGAACATTATTGTGCAATATTTTTTTAAGTAATATTTCTCTAGTTGTATTGTTAGGTGGTCAAGACTAAAATATTGCATAATTCAATGTTCAGTAATTCTGGATTTAGGTTGTGGGTGGTTACCCCCTTGCCTTTTACCGTGTTCATGTAAACGAGTGTAAGAACTGGTTTTTGTTTACTCACTTGTGATATAATAGGTATTGTTTAATCGTCTCTCGAGATTCCATAAATATAATATATAGCGCGCGTATATTTTCCCCACAATCTAAATTGTATTAACAAATTAACAGTTGTTACAGTTAATTCAGATATGTATATTGTAAAAATATATATTTAAATGACAAAATGGAGTAAACGTGTTAATAATATATTTTTGTACGCTTGAATGAATGCGATAAGATGTATTTTAAATAAATGATAAATAAATTAAGTAAAGCATGTTATTCCTTGTTTTAATTTGTCCAGTGATAATTACACATTTTAGCTGCATGAACGTAAACAAAATTTATAACAAACTGCATTTGAAATAATTTATACTGGACGCTCGATAACGTGAACTAATTCAGAACCGAGTGTGTTCACATTATTGAAATGTTTACATTAGCGAGCGTGATTTTATTAATCGGCAAATTATTGACAGAAACATTTAATAACGCAATTAATATTTTTTTTGCTAATTGTGTCATTCCCTCACCTAGTGCAACCTTGTCTATGATTTTTACTTTGTCAGTCAATCTTAAACACTTTCTTTTATTGCATGTGATTAAGTTTAACAACAAGTAAAATGAAATCAGGGCTGTTCCTGCAAATAATTTGCTGAGAGTCACGTATGTACACTATAAAAACAATAATTTCGAGCTGTACAGGTTGTTTACGTTATCGAGCGTTCGATTTGATCCTATAGTAAGAATTTTGTGTTTACATTAGCGCGATGTTTCCATAATCCGGTGTTTACGTTATCGAGCGTCTGCCGTACTTTTTTAAATTGATCTATATGTAAAGCGTGTAACTAAAATGCTTGCACAAACTTTTGTAGTAAGTCATCCACACTTAAAAGAGGATGAAAGTTTATATAAACCAAGTTTCCAAATTTTCATGGCAATTTGATTTTTTATAAAAATTGAATTATCTTGAAAGCTGTTGAGTTTATCGACTTTTAACAAGGGTATCTGGCACCTTTTTGGGTATTTTTACATACCCAATAAAATTATTTTGTTAATATTAAAATACTGTAAAACAAGGGCGTATCCAGCTCAACACGGAAGGGAAACTTCTTTCATGGGGAAGGGGTCCATGGGAGGGGGGGCATGCAATAATACACAATTACAGAAGAAAAACACTATTTATTAATAAAATTAATTTTTGAACAGTAGTTTGCGAGGATTAGTTGCAAATTTTCTAACTACAGCTTCCACTATTTGTTTTTTGTTTCGGAAAACCCATTGACGATGAATGCTTAGCATAGCTAACAATCCATTTAACCTATTTTCACCAATAGTGCTGCTAAGCCATGTTTTAATTCGGCGAAGGGAGCTGAATGAACGCTCGATAGTGATTGTTGTGCAAGGCTTGAAAGCAAAATCAGTAGCACCTTTGTAATGGTTGGAAAAAACAATTCACTTTTTTTTTAAATTCGATGATATCTGGCGCTTCTTTTACCTGCAGAAAGTTGTGCTGTAAACTTCTTCGATGGTGGTGAACTTGAATGTTTTCACTGCATCGACGATAACTTACTGGATGGCTGATAGTAGTGGCACCAAGCACCAGCATTTTGCCTATAGTCTGTGAGGTGTTGCAGAGATAGGCCCATTCGCAAGCATTTTTGCTCATTAGACAAGAAACGAGGAATCCATTGCGAACAAACTTTGCTGTAACCCAGATTATGTAGAATACTATGGACTATAATACTACACTTGCACCAACAATTTCTGAATTTTCTCTAATTGAAATTCGACGATTTTCTCTAATAAGGCCTTCCACACATGCCATATTGTTTTCTGTTACTGCAGTACACCGTGCACCTGGTCGCAGCTCATCCATAGTCCTCTCTTTCCTATTCTTAAATTTTCGGCACCATTTCTTCATAGTTGGGTACGCATTACATGCATATCCGTATACTGCTTGCATTCGCGTATGAATCTGCGACGGTTGCACACCCTCGGCGCCAAAAACTTCTAATTAAAAAAGTGATTAATGTGTTGCATACAAACACTAACACCAAATACTTTAATATATTACTACAGGAAACTCATATAAGTTTAGCATGATGAAATCATATACCTATTACCAAATACTTTAATATATTAATACAGGAAACTCATATAAGTTTAGCATGATGAAATGCGAGACATTGATAGTGGCGTCATCTAAGCAGTTCGGTGGGCAAAAGTTTTAGTAAATTTGGATAATAAATTTACAGATTACTGTTTTAAATTCATTTTAATAGTTAAAAACCTAACCCTACAAAATGTTATAAACTTATTAAACTTACAAAGTAAAGTAAAATATCATAATTATCAAATATTATTAATTAAATAAGGGTTTTGCTATAAGAAAGTAAATGGCATTTGCTGTAAATGTGCCACAAATGTTTTCGACAGCTGCCAAATACAAATCTTAGTGGCCCACCAAGCCGCACGGATCGCTGCAGTCAGTGTCACGAGTTTTTCGGCGAAGTTTCCTGTATTAATATATTAAAGTATTTGGTAATAGCAATTACTATTACCTAATAGGTTTATAGATGAAATGCGAGACATTGATAGTGGCGTCATCTAAGGAGTTCGGTGAGTAAGTTTTACTAAATTTGGATAATAAATTTACAGATTACTGTTTTAAATTCATTTTAATAAATAAAAACCTAACCCTACAAAATGTTATAATCTTATTAAACTTACAAAGTAAAGTAAAATATCATAATTATCAAATATTATTAATTAAATAAGGGTTTTGCTATAAGACAGTAAACGGCCCATCAAGCCGCACGGAGCGCTGCAGTCAGTGTCACGAGATTTTGGGCGAAGTTTCCTGTATTAATATATTAAAGTATTTGCTAACACTAACATTAACAAACGTCATCTGAATAATTGAATTTGTTTTCAAGGCTAAGTTGGTCAAAGATGAGTTTCAGTTGAACAAGTTTCGTATTTTGTTGGCTCTCCATTCGACGCAATGACTACCAGTATTCATTTTGCCACCGATAAAATAAAATTTTCTAGTATACTGGAAGAAATTTTGTATCACGTTCCTCTAATACAGATGTTAGTGCCTGTATGTCTGTTATTATTGTTTATACTTTTAGTGCATGAGTGCGTCAGTGGAATTCTTCCCAAAAATGTTCAATTGTATTTAAATCTGACGACTGAGGTGGAAAATCAAACTGTTTTGGCACATTGTATGCTTTATGTTGACAGCTGTATGATTTGGATCATCGACTGAAGTGGCTGGTGGTGTGTACGCTGTACACACGCGCCGTAAAGGAAAAGGCGCTTAAAAGATGTTAAAAAATATGAAATTAATTTTTTAACGAAAAATAAATGGTTTATGGTCCCATATGTGCGTCGTAATCTGGATTACAGCAAAGTTTGTTCGCAATGGATTCCTCGTCTCTTGGCTAATGAACAAAAATGCTTGCGAATGGGCTTATCTCTGCAACACCTCGCAGACTATAGGCAAAATGGTGATTACTAAAGCTCGGATTTACATGCACTCAACATGGTCAAAATATGCGTATATATATGCATTAAAATTAATAAAATATGCGCCCCCAATTGGTTAAATATGCACGAATATATGCAGCATAATTGCTTCCCATTTTTACATAACAAGAAAATTGGTAAGACATATTTTTATTATTGCATTATCTTATCATATCGCAAACAAAAAGATATGCAAGAAAGTACATCTGTATTTACATAGTATAGTTTTATTATGAAATTACACGAATTAATATATTAGGTATATTATAAATATTTATAAAAAAAAACTTTGTTCGGCAAATAATATAAAAAGCATTTAATTACATTCACATTCACATTAATATCAATGTACGGCTCACTTATCAATTCGTGTCCTGCTCGGGCTTTTTTGGCCACTTGAGACTCCAGATTATCTGTTAGGACTTTGTGTTAAGGAGGTATGCACAAGGTAGACCGTTTATGTAGAAATAGAAACAAGTTCACCTATGAAAGCAAGTTTAATATTTTCAGATATGACGGAAGAGGAAAAGTTTGGCCAAGACAAATGAAGAATTGACCAAAGAAAACTTGGTACCAACCATAAAACATGGTGGAGGTAGCTTGATGATTTAGGACTCAATGGCGGCTGCTGAGGTGGGGCAATTAACTTTCGTAGTGGCAATAATGCATGAATCTATATATGAGTTTATATTTCGCACTTTAACGAACAACCAAGCAAAAAAAATTTTTTTCAGCAAGTTGTTAATAAATTTGCAAGGAATGAAAAACAAATGACAATCACTATTAAAATGATCTTACATATGTCCTAGTCCTGCTTATACAAATTTGAGTTGCTTTTTTTAAGTAACTGTTGACATAATTGATTTTTCGACCAAATGTTAAGGTTCACAATAATTAATACTCTGATAAAGAAAATCAGTCTATTAAAAACACGAGAATCTAATGCATTCAAAACTATGCAGAGTTCTTTGATTCTTAAATTGCTAGCTTTTTTCCAATTTTGTGCGTTCTGACAACCAGACAATTTTGCTTCCGATCCGTATTGCTACAAATCATTTTTAATTCAGTGAAGCCCATTTTTTTCTAAAACTTAAATAAAATGACTTATTTTTATTTCTTTTATGCAAAACTTTAATTATCAGTTGTTCAACATAATTTATTTGACAACTGAAAGAAAGTGGCCCACGGAGACTATGAACATAGATAAAAGAATTTCACAAGAATATTTGGTGTCCAAACGCTTGCACTCCAGATAAGCGGGAAGCGCGCAGCTCCAATGCGTCCGAGAAGACCCCCCCCCCCCCAATGGCCTGAACGAGAGGAACCGGGAATTGTAACACCGATCCTGATGAAATGCGCATGCGCCAAGCAATGATACCAACTGATTACATCTGAGCATTTCCATTTATAAAAACGAATATCTAACCTAACTTTTTGCTTTAGATTTTCAACGCGTTCTAGGTGATATTTTACAGAATCTTTTTGTAAATAAACATAGATTGGTTTTTGTGTCACTTTTCGCTCGTTATGGCCTTACCAGAAATGAATTTATTCCGAAAGTTTAATGCCACATTTCGGTAAGTACCTTGAAACGAAGCAGTGCATCGAGCTAGGAATATTCTTTGTTTGTAGAAATTGTCTAATAAATATGGCTCGTGCTAATGCTAACATGGCGTGGGAAGGCATTACTGTGTCGTCTAGAACCGATGACAATGCTGAACGGCACGGCAGAACGGGAAGCAGTTGTGATTATTTGCACAAGGTTAAGAAGGATCTTTATTCACTACTTGGACGGCCTCACATTTCAACAGCGATGGCTTTTCATATGATCGAGGAAACTGCCAGCCCAACTCCAGATACATACATGTTGAAGTTGGAAGGCGGAGAAGTAAAATTGAGATTTAGCAGTCCAGCGGCAAAATCCGCATTGGTTGCGGTCATCACTATAAGTTGCCTCTGTTGTCGCTCAGAAGACGTTGATAAGGTAAGTTATATGCCTCCTCGTTTTGTGTCAGATTTTCACTTTTTTCCTGTATAGGTTTGGCAAGGTTAATTCTGTGAGTTGTGTGTGGTTATCCACTTGTTGCTTTTTACATAGATTGAAGCAAGCAGGATGACTAGATTAGGAAATGAATAAGAAGAAGTGGTTATGTATTAGGAAAATGAAATTGTGCTTGGAATGTTTTTAGGAATGTTGACTAGGATTGGTAATTTCCCAGGCTTGGATATATCATGACTTGGCCTAAAGGAGGTTGGACCTTTGAAGATTCTCTGCTTATGAACCCGCTCTCCGCTGCCTCCGGAATATTGACAATTGAAGCCTGCGGCGCTGTAGGTTCAAACGTGGCCTCCATCTGTTCGCCTGCCTCTTGCATTGTGCTGCCATCCCTTTGGACAATAGTTGCTGTGTGGTGCATGACAAATACTGTTAGTGTGCTCCAAAGACTTGCCAGTAAGGTAAAACCACAACCAAACGTTTTATATATAGACAATGCCATATAATCTCTAGTAGTTTTAAATTTAATTGTTGCCTGGATGACAACATCTTCCCATTAATTTCCATTTTCTGTATAAGTGGAGCCCTTGCATTTACCATCTGTGCTAATGCGGCCCAAGAAAGTTAAGGGTGCTAAAATGGTCCCATTCATTGTAATACCTCCGATCCCCTGATAATAAAGAGTCGCTGTCTTTTCTTTATGAAGATTTATGCATTTTTCAGCCCCCAGGGTGAAAATGTTTGTTGACAGTCCTCCCGCTACTGGTGACCCATGGCTATGGATTCATTGATATGGCTGTGATATTGGTTTCACTACTATTACAATCATATGCTATCAACGTACTTCCCATAATTATGAAATATCCTAGTATGATGCTTATTCTTTGGAACTTTTTCTGTAACTGAAATACCTTCCTAAATTATTCTATCTTCCTATCTAATTTTCTATGCTAATTATATAATTAAATCATGACATTTAAATGAAATAAGACTTTAGTTCTTATTTTACTTAAAATACATTTTGAATAATTTTGAAAATGCAATGCTAGGGATGCATCTCTCTATCTTTTTAATTTTGACTTGAATGATGTCTACGGCGAGCTGAAATTCTTACGCCGTCTTGATTTAGAGAACCCAGACTTTCTAAATTGCCTAGCTGCTCCCTGTTTTCCTGCTTTAAATTTTTCTGTTTGAGGATTAACATTTAATCGCCAATTCCTCGGTTTCTTGCTTGTTTCTGTATATTGCTGATGTTTAAGATACCTGTTATAACCATCTATACCTTGGAGAATAGTAAAAGTTACATCTCTTGGGTGCACTGCATCGTCTTCACTTTCTGAACTGCTATTATCTATCTGCTTGGCTGAGTTTCTTATATATGTAATATTCATTTCCTGATGTTATTTGTTCCAAATTGCCTTTACATACCTTTAACCTATTTGCATGTACGATCTGTTCTCTCCTTTTTCCTATTTCTCTAATTTTAAATGTTACAGGACCTTTTACTTCAATTATACGATGTGGACCATTCCATTTTGCTTGTAACTTCCGATTTTGCCCTACCTTTGAACTGGTATCTTCCAAATAAACCAAATCCCCCAATTTAAACTCTGCCTCTTTTGCGGTTTTATTATACTGGATGGCTCTTTTCCCTGCTGCTTTTTGCATATTTTCTTTGGCTTGCGTAAATGTTACATTTAGCCTAGTTAAAAGTTCTGCAACAAAATTTTCTTCCAAATTATAATCGACTTTTCTTCTTGTGAAGATTTTATCCATTGGTAATACAGGATCTCGACCATGCATTAAAAAGTATGGAGTGAATCCTGTAGAACTGTGTACCGACATATTATATGACATCATTAAAAATGGTATCCATGCATCCCAATCTCTTCCCCCTTTGGAAATGTAATGTGCCAAAAAGTCTTTAAATACTCGATGCGATCTCTCCACATTATTTGACTGGGGGGGTGGTATGCTGTTGTTTGTAACTTCTGAATTCCTAAAACATTACATACTTCCTTAAATACATTACTTACAAAATTTGCCCCTTGGTCTGTCACTAATTTTTCCGGCGTCCCATGCCTCGCTATTATATTTGAACAAAACGTTCTGCTAATAGTATTGGCAGTTTGATCTGGTATTGCAATTACTTCAACGTATTTCGAAAAATAGTCCTGAAAAGTAAGCAAACATTTATTTCCAGCATCTGAAACTATAAATGGGCCAACAATATCCATGCAACATAGCTGAAAAGGTTCTGAAATTTCTGAAAATGGTTGTAATGGTGCCTTCCTTAGATGTGGGGATGTCTTCCGGAGGTTACATGCATGGCATTTAGCGACAAAATCATTTACATCCGCTCTCATATGTGGCCAGTAACATCTGTCCCTAATATATGTGAACGTTTTATCGCCACCAGGGTGTCCAATAAATGGTAAAGCATGAAAATCATATATAACTTTACTTATTAATACTTTTGGAATCACAAGCACATCTTGTTGCCCTTCGTTAAGTTTGAACAGTAATCCTTCGTTGTCTATATAAAATCCGCACTCTTCACCCTGTCCTTCAATTTGCTTCAGAATACTCTTGCAAAATTCATCCTCTTCCTGCGTCTTTCGAATCTCTTCCTTTTCCCAACTCGGCATGCATGCAGGTTGTTTAGTTTTTATACTGTATATAACTGTTGAAGTTGTGGGGCTAAATAATAGGCGATTATTTTTATAGGTGTTCCTGAAAAAATAAATTTTAACATGTCGTAAATTATGTTCCAGTCTAGACCATCTTTTCCACACGCAATTCTGGGTATGGCAATCACTTTTTCTTTTAATTTAAGCAAATGCTCTCTTAAACTATGTAATGTTTTCCAAATTGCATCATAGCTTGGTTGATTGTAGTATTTCTTCTTAGTTATTAAATAGTAAATATTTCTATATAACAAATGTTTCTGTTTTTGAGTTTTAAGTTCTGAAATTGAACCGAATTTTTCTTTAAATCGCACTGCAATATCTTTTCCCATGGCTAAATCTTCCTATACGCAATGGGCTAGAGCGTAATTTTCACAACATCCAAATAAATCTCCCTCTTCTTCTGTTACATTGTTGTTAACTATTTCTTTCGGAGTTCCATAAACTCTGTTACTGTAATTCTTGGTTCTTCTGTTTCATATACTCGACTTAAAGCATCCGCGTCTGTGTGTTTCTTGCCACTTCTATGAATAATATTGAAGGAGTACTCGCTCAATTT